>PVHX01007730.1:0-76782 GCA_004024805.1 Geosciurus inauris
AGAGGTGGAAGGGCTGTTCCCCTCCCCAAAGCCCCCTAACGCACTCCCCGATGCTCCCCAGGATTGTAGATGAGGTGCGCTCCATTCGCTTCAACCAGGAGCAGGAGGAGGTGCTTCTGAAGAGGCGCCTATCCCTGACCACGTCGTTGGACAGTCGTTCCTCTTTGGACATACAGCGGATGACTACCAAGCAAGACTTAATCTCTGCGCTAGTTACCAGGGAAAAGGTGTGCCTTCCAGCTCAGACCCAATGCCCACCTGTCCCACCTCAGTGCCCCCTGGAGCCCAGGCCAGCCCAGCCACCAGCCCATTTGTCCAGAGTCCGAAATCTATCTGGATTCCAAAATCACTCCTGCCTAAACTCCTTCCCACCCCAGCTGTCACTGCCCAATAAGTTTAAGTCCTACTCTTAGGTTTAAGTGCTACCAATAGGTTTAAGCCTTCTTAGGAGAGGCTCCGCCCCTTCCCTTTAGGCTCCACCCTAGGATCCCAGTAGTTCTGTAACGCCTACAAGCCCACTTCTTCCTACGGTTTGAGCCAGTTCAGCTCCTCCTTAGAGACAGATGCTCAGCTCCCTTATGGGCAAAAGACTCCTGGATTCCATCTAGGATACATAAGAACAGCCTCCTCCTGAAAGAGGAAGCTTCTGGATAGAAAAAGAGCACACACTAACCTAATTGAGTTTCTTTCTCTGCCTCCACCCCATCTGACTAGGACAGAATCACCTGAAGCCTGGTGAATACCCGGCTCACCAGCTCAGAGGAGGCACTAGTTAGCTAGAGTTAGATTGACAAAGGACTTCCCTGAAAGGCTTGGAAGGGGCAGCTGTTGGGGAGAAAAGGAATCTGTGACATCAGAGTAGAGATTGACGAAAAGACTTCTTGGTTTACAGGTTTATGAATCTAGCACAAATATGCTGATTAGCAAACAGAAGTTCAGCTACTGAGACTGCAGTAGGAGCCGAGCACACACACAGCCTGCTACTGCAGCTTCCTGCATCCCCAGCATGGCTTGGTACAGCCTGGCAAGAGCCCAGCCTCTCCTTACACATGGCAGAGGCCAGGGGCTGTGATGGTGGCAACCTCTGCAGGGCTTGTACCTGTGAGTCCCAGGTCCAGAGAAGCCAGGATGGAGAAGGACGCTGGATGGAAGTAGGATCCCTAGCAGCAAGGATGAGTGAGAAAGCGAGGGTGCTGGCCACGGTAGCTGGGATTTGGCCTACGGATGGGTATTTCTGACCCCCTGCTCCAGCCCAGAGCTGGATATGGCCTAACTGGACCAAGCGCCAAGAAGAGAAAGGCCCACCTGCCAAGGCTAGTGAGGCCAGGTACTGTATATAATGACAATAAAGTTTTGTGTTGGAATCAGTGTCTGACTGGTACTTGCACCCCCAGGTCCTCACCCACTTTGGGTACTTGCCCCAGGTATGATGGGGAAGATAGATTTTGCCCCTCAAAGCCTATTCGTCAGATGTCCTTGGGGGCTTCAAGTGCAATGTGGGAAAAAAATCCACCCCCCTGAAAATTTCTTACTTAATGGTGGAGCCCATAGAAGTCTAAATTTTGGTGAGGGGGTGAATCTGGACTCCATGCCTGGGAGCCTCTGTCTGATGAAGGAAATAGTACTACTCTCTCTCTCTCTTTCCCTGTCTGAAGGTGGAGACTGGTCCTCACTCTGGGGAGCCCTGATCTGATGGGGTTCCAATTGACCAAGCTGTGCAGTATAAGCAACTCCATCCTTGGGTGATGGAGATTGGTTAAAATGTGGGTTCTGGCAGGCATCCTGGAGGAAAGCAGCACTGAGACTTGCTAGAAGAAAGCAGGAAGAGTTTGTGGGTTAGGTGAAGCCCCTTGGGGAACCTGGGACCTGTTGAAGCCTATATAGAATCTTCACACCAAAGGCCACAGGGAGCCTCAGCAGGTTGCTGGATCAGGTAATGGATTAAGAAAGCTGTGGCAGTCCTTGGAGGACAGGAGGCTGGATTCTCACATGATCATCTCTTAGGCCAGGAGGAGGGAGACCCAGGGAATCAGTCATGTCTTTAAGACTCAGATGCCCTGGTATTAGGTTGGGGCAAGTCTGGATGGCCCAGAGTTCTGCCCTGCTATTCAGCAAAGGCTGACAATTAGGGACCTTGAGGATCTTTACCTATTGGAATGACAGTCCCCAGAGGTCTGCTGATTGCAGTTGATGGGAAACTACCTCATCCTCCTCCCTTCAGCATTGGTTCCAGTTATGAAAAGCCCTCTGAGGACCTGCAGGGAATGAGTCTGGACAACTGAGGATGAGCAGTGTGCGCAGCAGCCAGAACAGGCAGCACCGGAGCCAGCAGGGCCTCGCTGTCTTGGAGTTGCTGTTCATCTGTCCGTTCCCTTGTTCAGGCCAGATCTCCTTCCCAGCACCCTCTGGGGCCATTCACCAGCATAGGCATGGGCAGCTGCTGGCCTCTGCTGTTGCTACTCCTTATTGGGGATGGAACCCTCAACCTGCCGGGTGAGTGTCCACATATACCTTTTTCATTGGTCCTCTTCTTCTCACAGCCCCTTTTCTGGCTGGCTAGAGAGGGGAAGAAGGTGGTGAAAGACCAGGTAGTATCTTCAGGAAGATCTCACGAGGTGAGCTCAGCCATGTGCCACCCAATGCCTAGAACTGTCTAAAAGGCTTAGGGTACCAGTGAGTTTAGAGGCCTCTCCCGTGTATCGCTTCCAGGAGGCTCTCTTTGTCTGTCTCCATTCTATCTTGTCTGTCATTTCTTCTATCTCTCCTTTCCTTTTTCTTTTTTTTTTTTTTAGTTGTCAATGGACCTTTATTTTATTTATTTTTATGTGGTGCTGAGAATCGAACCCAGGGCCTCACACATGCCAGGCAAGTGCTCTACCACTGAACCACAACCTCAGCCCCTCCTTTCCTTTTTCTTTTTAGAACTGGGGATTGAACCCAGGGTTACTTTACCACTGAACTATATCCCCACCCCCTTTTAATTTATTTTGACACAAGGTCTCTCTAAGTTGCTGAGGGCCTCTCTAAATTGCTGAGGCTGGCCTCAAAATTGTAATCCCCTTGTCTCAGCCTCCCAAGTTACTGGGATTACAGGAATGTGCCTCCACGCCCAGACTATTTCCCCCTTTCTATGTGTCCTTCCATCTGGACCAGACTAATAACCTAAGGTTTCAGCAGGCAGAGAGCCCAAGGAGTTGGGTTCCTTTGCTGAATTCTCCTGTCCTACTCTAACAAGGAGCAACCACAGCCCCAATACCTCACTGAGCCTGAGTCAGGAGTGCAACCCTGAGTTCTGAGGTCCTAGGACAAATGAGGGGAGATATTGAGAAGTAGCAGGAAATTGCGTGTCTTATCCACCCACCTTCCATCCCTGATTTTTACCAGGGATAGAAGTACCCTTGACAGAACGTCCATGAAGCAGAGACAACCAAGTTTGGTGAGAAAAACAAAGGAGGATACTTACCAAGAAGCAGGTTCCGCTCACTGAGCACCTACTGAGCACTGTGCTGAGGGCTTCTCAAGCATGACCTTATTTAATCCTCATGACCAGCAGGGAAGTGGGTACTATAATCATCCTTGCTTTGCAGTTGAGGACACTGAGGTTCAGAGTCATGTGACTGAGCATTTCCATGTCCCCTCATCACAGAGCTGAGATTCTATCCCAGCTCTGACTTCAGGGCCCAGGTCACACTACATTGCTTCTCAAGGGCGCTGCTGAGAGCAGGAAATCTCAGAATCATAAAATTGTCAATTCTAACCAAATCTCTCACTGCAGTATACCTCCTCCCATCAAATCCCAACAGGGTTCTGGGGAACTTGACAAGCTGACTTTGATATGTGTAAGAAAGGACAAAAAACCAACAATATTTAAGATAATATTGAAGAACAAGACAGGAGACTCATCCTATCAAATACTAAGACTTACTATAAAGTGACAGTAAGATCATGTGCTATCAGTGCAGCAATAGACAAATCAATGGGATCAAAGAGACAGCATGAGCTGGGCAGGGTAGTGCATGCCTATAATCCCAGCACTTTGGGAGGCTGAGACAGGAGAATTGCAAGTTCAAAGCCAGCCTCAGCAACAGCGAGGCACTAAACAACTCAGTGAGACCCTGTCTCTACATAAAACACAAAATAGGGCTGGGGATGTGGCTCAGGGTTCGAGTGCCCCTGAGTTCAATCTCCAGTACCAAAAAATAAAGAGACAGCACGGAAATTGGTCTGGATACATAACAACAGATGGCATAACAACTCAGTGGGGAGAGGATAGACTGTTCCATAGCGGGTAGAGACAACTGGATGACCACTTAGAGAAACAAAGTCAGTTCCAATGGAAACATCTCTCCTTGCCAATAAAAACCTGAGATCCCTGTAGCAAGACATTTGTTCATTTCAGTCTGGGCTTTTACTGTAAGTGGGTCCAAAGATCACTCAAGTGACCTTAGAGGGCTCCTCTGAAATTAAGCCTAAGTCCCTCACTGTGCAGAGGGAGGCATGGAGGCCACAAAGAGGGAAGGCATTCCCCAAATTACACAATTCAGAGAAAAATCCTTGTCTTGAGCCCAGGTCTCCCTTCTCTTTTCAAGCCTCCTGGTCAGTTCTCTGACCCTGTGACCCCTTAGCTCTGCACAGAGCTGGAAGAAAGTGGGGTGCAGGTGGAGAAGGTACAGGCAGGAAAAGGGTTGAGGACCAGAGTCAGTGCCTCTTTGACCTGTGTGATGAGGAGGATGAGCATATCACCCGGGCTAGGTCACCTTTGTTTTTCTGAATTAGGCCTCTGATAATTGCCAGGGCTGCAATGAAGGGGCACCAGGTGATGCACCTGTTTCTGCCCATTGCCCAGGGGAATGAGGAAGGTTTCCTAGGGATCCAGCTCAGCATAGCTGATTTTGGCCTTTCTCTCAAGGGAGAATGGCTGGCTCAGCTGTGGAAATGAAGCCGTGTTTTGTTGACGCGATGCAAAGCAGTTAGGAAGATGTTGGTCTTGGGGTTTCAAAAGCAGTGCCACCTGGTTTCAAAAGCAGTGCCACCATTTCCTAGCTGTGTGAACCTGAACAGATGTCTTTACTTGTCTGAACCTCAGTTTCTTCATTTGGGTAAATGGAAATGACAGTCCTTTACTTCAATCTGCTTGTGAGGATTCAGTGCACCAATACTTGTGTATTAGACAAGAGGAAAACTGAATGATGTCAAAAGATCCTTGACCGCCAATGCATTAAATTAAGCACTTGGCTCGTAATTAGGGGTCATGTTCTACAAAAAAGAAATTTATTTTTGCATCTCTATCTTCTTCTTTGATTTTTCTTATTTACCTATTTATTTATTTTTTGTTCTGAGAAGTGAACCCAGGGGCACTTTACCACAGAGGTACATCCCAGTCCTTTTTATTTCTTATTTTGAGGCAAGGTCTCATTAAATTTCTAAGGGTCTGGGCTGGGGTTATGGCGCAGTGGTAGCGTGCTCGCCTAGCACGCGTGAGGCCCTGGGTTCGATCCTCAGCACCACATAAAAATAAAATAAAGATATTCTGTCCACTTACAACTAAAAAAAATATTTAAAAAAAAATTTCTAAGGGTCTTACTAAGTTGCTGTGGCTGGCCTCCAACTTACAATCCTCCTGTCTCAGCCTCCCAAGTTGTTAGGATTACAGGTGTGCACCACCACTCCCAGATATGTCTCTCTTTTCTAAATTTTATATCTTTAAGTACTCAGTGCAGTAGGAAACTAACATCAGATGAGCTATCAAGAAACCAAACACCAAGGGGCTGAGCATGTGCAAAGCCCTGGGCTCAATTTCCAGTGCCACAAAATCGAAACAAGATGAAACACCAAATGAGATAGTGATTTCTTTTTAAAAAAATTTTTTGTAGTAGATGGACAGAATGTCTTTATTTTATTTGTTTATTTTTTTAATGTGGTGCTAAGGATCGAACCCAGTGCCTCATACAGGCTAGGCAAGCATTCTGCCTAGAGCTACAGCCCCAGCCTCTGAGATAGTGATTTCTATCTTCTGCTCTCACTGTCATTAGAGACATTAAGTAGAATGAGACACCATTGCCCATACTAGTTAAATTCTTCCTTCCTGGCATGTAGCGTTTGAAATCTATTAGCATAGCACTGGAACCTAAATGAACGTGAGCCAGTAACAATGTACTTGACATTGATATTATTTTTATTGGATCTACCAGTAAAGATACTTTGCAAGCCTGAACATCTGAGAAGGTGGAAGAAATGGTAGAGTGGTTTCTCTCTGCTTGTTTTTTTAGTCTCCAGGGTTGCATCAGATGCATCTTCCACAGAAGGCTCTGCGTCTCAGGGAACAATATTATGTCCATCTACAACTTCAGGTCTGTCCCACAGTGGGAGAGATCACATCTCTGCAACTAAACCTAACAGCTCACCAATAACCACAAGGACATCAGTGTCTGAGACCCAGGAGCATAGGACAGCTACTCTTCCAACTTCACCACTCACCAGTAGCTTGACAGGATCCACTGAGCAGACAAACTCAACACCTGGGACTTGGGAAGAGAGACTGCATACAACTATCACCACATCCACCAATGCCACCACACTGTCAAGCTCCATGATGACTTCTCTGTTGAAGGACCAGGGAGGGACGTCCAAAACCACAACCTTACCTATCATGGCCACTTCAGTTGACAACCCAAAACAGGATCAGACAACTCCAATTACAGCTCCATTAACAACAAACATCCCAGCCAATGGAATGGAGTCATCAGTGTCCCCTGACTCTGAGAAGGCAGCCACCATCACAGTTCCAATAGCATTAAAGACACCAGGCAATGACACTGGACCATCCGGGTCCATGACAACCACTGTCTCTGAGATATCTGCTCTAACTACATCCTCAACAACATTGGACAAAATTAATGACACAAGTGACCTTTTATCTATGACAACCAGCCCAGTTATCTGCACTACCTCACTAAACACAAGCACTCTGGGGACACATATTCTTGGAACAACCACAACTAGGCCTCAGGAAGAGCACAGAACAGCTGCACCCTCAACCCCAGCAATAACACCCCCGACAAGCAAGCCACCTGATCCACATCACAACATAGCCACATGGACACCTCCCCAACCTGCACAATCAGCCTCCAGTGTTGGCACTGAAACAACAGCTGCTTACTCCACAGTCTTTGTCCTCAGCTCCTCAGGGACAATGGAATCCTCTGCTATGACTGGGTCCAGTCAAACTTCCCCCAGATATAGCCAAAATAGTAGTCCTAGAGCTGGAGCCTGCGCTTTGGATGAATATACAGCCAGCCCAGGAGTTTGTACGTGCAATGACAGCTACTACGCCCACCTAGGTAAGGCTGAGGAACTCATGTGAGTAAACCAAAACAGAGGTAAGGGCCAGATGAACCTCACAACTCTGCGATGGCCCAGAGGAACACTGTGTCCAAAGGTACCAGAGGGCCAACGAAGCTTTGTAAGATGTCTAATGACATCTGATTTGTAAGACATCTAATGAGTTCATCCAGCTAGAGGTGACTTCTGGTAGGCAAATAGGCAGCTGGGCAGACAAGGTAGAATGGACAATCTATCCATCCCCAATCTCTAGGATTCCAACTACTGACCAGGTTAAACCTTCCTGGGGACAGAGCTAATGGAGCCATCAAAGACCAGAGTCAGCTGGGCATGGTGCCACATGCCTGTAATCCCAGAGGCTTGGGAGGCTGAAAGAAAGACCAGAGCCATAGCTCCATTGGAGGCCTAGAGGGACACACAGGGAAACTGAGGCAAAAGTCTAGCTGTCAGGGCAAGTCAGTGTGACAGATTATACAGGGAGCCTGAGTTCAAATCAGGTATGGTGGTGCACACTTGCAATCCCAAGGATTCAGGATACTCGGGGAAGAGGATCGCAAGTTCAGGGCCAGCCTTAGCAATTTAGTGAGACTCTGTCTCAAAATAAAAATAAAAGTAAAAATGAAAGTGTCTAGGAATGTAGCTCAGTGGCAGCATGCCCCTGGGTTTAATCCCAATACTGGGGATAAAAAAGAGAGAAAGGCTAAGTTCACAGGATTCTCCCAGGCAGTGCCACCAATACCCAGGCCCACATTCTGGCAAGGCGGTAACGTTTGCCAAATATATATTCTTTGCAGTCAAAAAAATCCCCCTTCTCTGGGGCTGGGATTGTGGCTCAGTGGTAGAGCGCTTGCCTTGCATGCGTGAGGCACTGGGTTTGATCCTCAGCACCACATAAAAAAAAATAATAAATAAAGATTAAAAAAAAAATCCCCCTTCTCCCCAAACTTTTTTTTTTTTTTGAAGCAGGGTCTCACTATGTTTCTCAGACTGGCCTTCAATTCCTAGGCTCAAGTGATCATCCTGCCTTTATCTTCCAAGAAGCTAGGACTATAGGCAAATGATACCATGACCAACTTCTAAAACATTTCAATTTTTTTTTTTTTTTTGGTATTGGGGATTGAACTCAGGGGCACTCAACCACTGAGCCACACCCCCAGCCCTATTTTGTGTTTTATGTAGAGAAAGGGTCTCACTGAGTTGCTTAGCGTCTCGCTGTTGCTGAGGCTGGCTTTGAACTTGAGATTCTCCTGTCTCAGCCTCCCAAAGTGCTGGGATTACAGGCGTGCACCACCACGCCTGGCTCAACATTTCAATTTAACAAAACTTTGATTTTCCTAAAATGATTACTATGTTTTTTTTTTTAAACATCAAATTCCTCCAAAATACATTTCTTTGGCATTTCTGCTTTGGTCTGTTGGTTCATACTGCCTTGGGGTGAAGTTTTTATTACATACAAAACTAGCAGTGCTTAGCTTATTGGTCAGTATTTTCCAAAACATATTTTTCAGGACACCAGTATTGTAGGATTTCAATACACATTGTCCGAATAAAGGATTCCAGGCTGGGCGCAGTGGTAGAGTGCTTGCCTAGCATGTGTGAGGCTCTGAGTTCAATCCCTAGCACCACAAACAAACAACAACAACAACAAACAGGTTTTATTGTCAAATATATTTGGGAAAGACTAGATTAAACAAAATTGTTCCTTTTTTTTTTTTTTTTTTTTTGGTACCAAGGATTGAACTCAGAGGCACTTGGTCACTGAGCCACATCCCCAGCTCTATTTTATATTTTTTTAGAGACAGGGTCTCACTGAGTTCCGTAGTGCCTTGCAGTTGCTGAGGCTGGCTTTGAACTCACAATTTTCTTGTCTCAGCCTCCCAAAGTGCTGGGATTACGGGTGTGCGCCACCGTGCCAGGCAAAACTGTTTCTTGATTGTAGGACTTTTTCAAGTCTTTAATATTCCATTTGAGCTAGGTGTTGTGGTGCATTCCTGTAATCCCAGCTACTCAGTGAGGTTGAGGCAGTAGGCCTATAAGTTCAAAGCCAGCCTGGGCGATTTACTGAGAACTTATCTCAAAAAAAAATGTTATGAAGTACTGGGGATATAGCTCAGTAGCAGAGCACCCCGGCCTCTATTCTCAGGACCAAAAAAAAAAAAAGTAACCTGATGTTAACCAATTGGTTATTTATTCATTGTTTGTCTCCCTGCCTGCTCCTTATAAAGAAAATATCTCTGAAATAACTAATTTGTTTATGTTGTTATTTGTCTGCTTTCTTCAAGCCCTTCTCTGTTTATAAAACTTTTTTTTTTTTTTTTGGTACTGGAGATTGAACTCAGGGGTACTCGACCATCAGGCCACATCACCAGCCTTATTTTGTGTTTTATGTAGAGACAGGGTCTCACTGAGTTGCTTAGCGCCTCACTGTTGCTGAAGCTGGTTTTGAACTCGCGATTTTCCTGTCTCAGCCTCCTATAAAACTTAGTTTGCTTGGACCATCTGAAACACTTTTTTCTTCAATGTTGGGAATCAAACCCAGGACCTTGCACATGCGAAGCAACTACTCTGCCACTGAGCCACATCCCTAGACCCCCTTACTTTTTTTTATGGGGTAATGTGTCACTCGATCCTAGAATCAAAACTAAAGCCACTAAAGGTTGTTACTAGGGTTTGGGGTGCCCATCCTCCTGCCCATACATGCCTGCCAAAGTAGAACCATGAGCTTTAAAAAAGAAAAAGAAAAAAATCTTTAAATAAATAAAATAAATCCAGAAATATTTTATACTAGCGTTTCTATTATTATTACTTTCTAGTTTTACTTTTTTTGTTTGTTTGTTTTTTTGTTTTTGGTATTGGAGATTGAACTCAGGGGCACTCGACCACTGAGCCACATCCCCAGCCCTATTTTGTGTTTTATGTAGAGACAGGGTCTCACTGAGTTGCTTAGCGCCTCACCATTACTGAGGCTGGCTTTGAACTCGCGATTCTCCTGTCTCAGCCTCCCTAAGTGCTGGGATAGTTTTACTTTTTAATTCCACCTTTTGAGCAGTTCATCCCAAATTTTAACAGAAAGTATAGAGGGGCTAGTTTGGAAGAAGGGAAGGGTTAAGTATTAGCTTTTCAGTCATCACCCAAAAGTATAGGTGTTTGGCGTGTATCTGTTAAGCTTGTGTTGTAAATGGCAGAAAAACCAACTCTAACTGACTTGAATGAAATAATAAATTTTTAGATATCTGAAGGGCTGGTAATGTAGCTCAGTGGTAGAACACTTGACTAGCATGCATAAGGCTTTGGGTAGATTCCCAGTACCATCATCAAAAAATTTAAAACCTCCCTCCAGTTTCTCAAAGGTCCTCCCTCCCTTGGGCTGTGTCTTCAATGAGTTTAGGCTTTTTTTTTTTTTTTTTTTTTTTTTTTTTTTTTTTTTTTTTTTTTTTTTTTTTTTTTTTTTTTTGTACTGGAGATTGAACTCAGGGGCACTCGACCACTTTTTGTGTTTTATGTAGAGACAGGGTCTCACTGAGTTGCTTAGCGCCTCGCTGTTGCTGAGGCTGGCTTTGAACTAGCAATTCTCGTCTCAGCCTTCCAAAGTGCTGGGATTACAGGCGTGTGCCACCGCGCCTGGCTGAGTTTAGGCTTTTATGGACTAAAAAAAACCCCAAGGTGGGCTGGGGATGGAGCTCAGTGGCAGGGCTCTTGCCTAGCAGGCTCCAAGCTTTGGGTTCAATCCCCAGGCACCCCCCCACCCGCCCACCCCCTAGCTTCCTGCTTGGAATGGGTGAGAAATCAGAGAACAAAACAACATGTCAAAAACTGATCTTGCGCCGGGCGAGGTGGCACAAGCCTGTAATCCCAGCACTTTAGGAGGCTGAGACAGGAGAATCGCGAGTTCAAAGCCAACTTCAGCAATAGCGAGGCGCTAAGCAACTCAGTGAGACCCTGTCTCTACATAAAACACAAAATAGGGCTGGGGATGTGGCTCAGTGGTCGAGTGCCCCTGAGTCCAATCTCCTGTACTGCCCCCCACCCCCGCAAAAAAAAAAACAAAACTGATCTTGCCAGACAAGTAACAGAAATGAACTGACTTAGCTCAAGGAAAACTGTTTCAACAAAGCCCAGGACAGGCTCCAGCCAGGTTTTCCAGGGTCTGACACCTGGACTAAGAGTGTACCCAGAACTAGGAGTTGCTGCCTTCTCAGTCTTGCTTCACCCATCCTGCTCTGCTCCTGCTCTGCTCCTCTCTCCACAAACCAATCTTTTCTGCCTTTCAGCCTACCTGGCTCAAGATGGCCACGCCACCTCATAAGCTTTATATTGGCTTCTTCATACTGCTGCAGTTGCTATTCCTTGGAAAGAGATTCCGAGTGGGCCAGTTAAGGCCAGGGACCAGGGTCCCACAGTGCAAGTGTGGCTGTAGGCACTCAACTCCTGTGAGGAAGAGTCTGCATTTAAGGGAGGTTTTAATGGGTTGGGCTAATAGCCCATGTTTCCTCTACCTATGTTAGAACTATACCTCCTCCCAGAGCATCATCCAAGGATCTTCAGAAGGTCTCTACCCTGGCTCTTATCTTCCTGCAGAACTGTCCAAGATGCCGGTGACCCTGTACTGCTGGCCACAGAAAATTGAGGTGGCCCTGAGCAGCTGCTTCCTGGAGACTCATCACTGGATTCTGAAAAAAGATGCCTTCTCAGGATGCTCCAGCATCAAGAAGATAGAACGAGATCACAGGGTCCAGGTCTTCATGCTGGAGAAGAAGGAGGGTACTTGTGGACTCCACCTCTCTGTAAGCAAGCTGAAAGCGGTCACCTGATAGGGGCTGGGGAGCTATGAGGTGGGGCTGGGAAAGGAGTGATTGGGTACCAATCCTGACCTCACCTGTTTTTTCCTTTTTTCATATTTATTTATTTATTTTTATTTGGTGCTGTGGATCGAACCCAGTGCCTCACACATGCTAGGCAAGTGCTCTACCACTGAGCTACAACCCCAGCCCATGACCTCATCTCTGTTTGATGGAGGGATTCTCTAGAGTGGAGTCAGATCTTAGCTATCAGACCAGTCTCCTTCTCCCATCCCTATCCTGTACTTGCAATTGAACCCAGGAGTGCTCTACCATTGAGATACATCCCACCCTTTTTATTTCTTATTTTGAAACAGGGTCTTGCAGAGTTTCTGAGGCTGGCCTCGAACTTGCAATCCTCCTGCCTTACCCTCTTGAGTAGTTGGGAGGACAGTCTATGTCACCCTGTCCTTCTTGACCAGTCTTTTTGAGGGGAAATGACCATATTGTCTGTCTTCAGACTAAGAATGCCCTTACAGGTGGTACCATGTTTGATGGATTGAGATACTGGTTTCCAAACTGTCAGCCACAGAATCCTTTAAAATAATAATGATGATGACCAGTATTTATTAATTTCTGAACACATGCAACAGATCAAATCCCTGTTAACACACATTAGATCATTAAAACATCACAGTAATCTTACTTTATGGATGAGTAACCTATAACCCAGAGATGTGAAGGGTTTCCCCCAAATCATATAGCTAGTAATTAACAGAGTTGGCTTGTATTTCTATGTGCTTAACAATAATGCAACCTCCTTTCTTTAAAAATCTTACATAAGGGCTGGGGCTGTAGTCAGTGGTAGAGTGCTTGCCTGGCATGTGTGAGGCACTGGGTTTGATCCTCAGCACCATATAAAAATAAATAAATAAAGGTAGTGTGTCCATCTACAACTAATAAATATTTTTAAAAATATTACATAAAAACTTAAATAAAGGCCAAATAAAAGTAAATAAATATTTAAAATCAGAGCAGCTCTGACTGTATTATGGAGGAGGGATATCCTGTGGGGTCGACTTCCTCCCAACATGTATGGGTTTTCATACCTTTTTAAGGAAACTCTGGGGCTCCATGGACTCAGTTGGAAAAGTACAGTTTGTCCTAAAGACAACTACTCAGCTGGGTGTGGTGGTGCACGCCTGTAATCCCAGCACTTTGGGAGGCTGAGACAGGAGAATGGTGAGTTCAAAGCCAGCCTCAGCAGTGCTGAGGTGCTAAGCAACTCAGTGAGACCCTGTCTCTACATAAAACACAAAACAGGGCTAGAGATGTGACTCAGTGGTCAAGTACCCCTGAGTTCAATCTCTGGTACCAAAAAAAAAAAGACAACTTCTCTCCTCCTCATCGTCTGCCAATATCTCCAGTGCTGCCACCCAGGAATTCATGGTGTGTCTTGCTTAGGTTATAAAATAAGAGTCAGCAGTTTCAATATGGAACACTGAAGTCCACAGTTATGGCCCTAGAACCCTCTATAAGTGTCCTAAATTGCTTTATTTATAGCAACAAAATGATCAGTTTGATTCTTTTTTTAAAAAATTGGCCTATGTAAACAATAACCAAAAAGCATCCAAATCTTGGGATAAGGGTTAGGAGTTGGCTTTTTTTTTTTTTTTTGGTACTGGGGATTGAACTCAGGGGTACTCGACCGCCGAGCCATATCCTCAGCCCTATTTTGTGTTTTATGTAGAGACAGGGTCTCACTGAGTTGCTTAGTGCCTCGCCATTGCTGAGGCTGGCTTTGAACTCGCGATTCTCCTGTCTCAGCCTCCCAAAGTGCTGGGATTACAGGCTTGAGCCACCGCGCCCGGCTAGGAGTTGGCATTTTTAACAAACATTGCAGTGAATATTTTTTTCTCTCTCCTGTGGTACTGTAGATGGAATCCATGGCCTCATACATGCTAAGTAAAGCTCTACCACTGAGCTACATCTCCAGCTGTTTTTATTTCATTTTGAGATAAGGTCTTGCTAACTTTCTCAGGCTGGCCTTGAACTTGAGACCCTCCTGCCTCAGCCTCCCAAGTAGCCACCACATGCAGTTCAAGAGAATCTTTCATTTATTTATTTTTTAAAGTATAAAATTACTTTTAATTTATAGATTCACATACCCATTTAGATACATCATTTTAGTTGAATACATACCTGTGGTCATGTACTTTTTTCATCGGTTCTTCTTAGTTATATATGACAGTAGAATCCATTTTGACAAAATTGTACAAGCATGGTATATATCTTATTCTAATTAGGACCCCATTCTTGTAGGTGGGCATGATGGTGGGATTCACTTAGGTGTTCTCATGTGCACATAGGAAAATTATGGTTAGATTTACTCTACTGTCTTTCCTATTGTTTCCAAGAAACTCTAAAATGCACACTGAAATTTGAGAAACACTGGCACAGAGATTAAGACCAGGGACCTTAGTATCAAAGAGGTGGTCCTGGGTTTAGGCTGTGTTACTTGCTTTGGGCAAATCTTTTTAACCTTTCCAGGCCTTAGTTTTCTCCTCCGTAAAATGGGACTAATAATCTGAGTATAGTTGTGCACATCTGTAATCCCAGCAATTTGGGAGGCTGAGACAAGAGTATCACAAGTTTGAGGCTAGCTTCATCAACTTAGTGAAACCCTGTCTCAAAATAAAAAATAAAAAGGACTGGGATGTAGCTCAGTAGTAAATGGCTCCTGGGTTCAATCCCCAGTACTTAAAAAGAAAAAGAAAAGGAAAAACAAAAAGAAAGACCAATAACAGAACTCTCCTCAGAGTGTTGTAGTGAAATCTCAATACCTGATATACAGCCCAGTCTCAGTGAACTTTAGCAATTAATTTTATTTAAATAAATACCTTGCAGCCACTGAGGATGGAGGTGTTTCCCCTAGATATCTGAGGATAATGGCCACCCCTCTGTATTTTCTAGACCAACAACAGCCACGCCCTATACTCTCTGAAGGTGCAGCTTGAGCAGGTTCTTCCTGGCTCCAAAACAACTGAGTCCACAATGCTCAGCTTCAGCTGTGCATACCCGCTGGTGGTGCATATCAGCCAGACTCTCCCCGACCTGGTGGACTCCATCCCGTGAGTTTTTCCCTGTCAGCTGTCTATCTGGCTGGTCCCTGGGAGGCTCCTCAGTTCTCAAAGCTACCTCTAATCCAGTGAAAAGACAACACCCTCAGATTTTGGCCTCCTCTGTCTACCCCCTAGACATAGGAACCTCTTAGATGGAGACTCAAAGCATTAGAGAAAAAAGATGCTTCTATGAAGCAGTGCATTATGGGATGCTTATGTAAACTACTGTGGGGTTGGATGGCTTCAAAGGTCCTGAGTGGGGATCTTTTAGGCAGCACCTCATTTTTAGGCAGTCCAGGAGGAAGGTGAGCAGGTTTGCTCCTCTCCTTATACTCTATGGCTTACCAGGGCTTAGTGACTTTGGGTGAGACAGGTGAGAGTGTCTTTCCCTCTGAGGTTTCATGGTGAGATTCTCACTCTTGTCCTTTTTTGGATATAGAACCATCCACTTTCCCAGTACTGGAGACACTATCATCATCCTGAGCATCTTCTCAGACTTTCAGCTCTCAACTCCACTCAAGAACAAAACAGCTCCCCTTGGCACACCCCTCTATGTAGTTCTCAATGCCACAAGCAGTGATCCTGACAGATTTGCTCTGGTGGTCAATGAGGTCTTTGCCAGCACCAACATCTCTAGCAAAGAGGCTGTTAAGGCTACCTACCACTTTGTGAATGAGAGGTAAGTGTCTGTCAAGCCCCAGTAACCTCCTACCAGTGCCAGACCAGCTCTTAAGACTGTGGCTTATGCTGGGAGCTTTTGTACCCATGAACACAGATTATGTCATTCTTCTCTGTATGCCTGGCACGCAAATATGGGGAGAAAGTAAGCACTGGGTGGATGTTCATTGAACAAACACATTAGCATTCCCATTTTGCAGATGAGTAAATTAAGGCTCAGGAAGATTAAAACCTCCTCAAGATTGCACATCCAAGCCGGGTGTGGTGGTATGCGCCTGTAATCCCAGCACTTTGGGAGGCTGAGACAGGAGAATCATAAGTTCAAACAGTGAGGCACTAAGCAACTCACTGAGACCCTGTCTCTACATAAAACACAAAATAGGGCTGGGGATGTGGCTCAGCGGTCAGTATGTACCCCTGAATTCAATCCCTGGTGCCAAAAAAAAAATTGCACATCCAATAAATGACATTCATTTCTTTTATTTTTCCTGTTATTGAGATCCTACAATGACAAGATGAAAGACAAAAAAATAATACGAATATTTCAGAGTGCTATATATGTTGGATATGCATTACAAATAATAGCTAATGACAGCTAATACCAAGAGTAGTTACCCATGCAATCCAGTTTTTTTTTTTTTTAGTTGTAGGTGGACACAATATCTTTATTGATTTATTTTTATGTGGTGCTGAGGATGGAACCCAGTGCCTCACGCATGCAAGGCAAGCACTCTACCACTGAGCCACAATCCCAGCCCCAGCAATCCAGTTTTAATATCTTCACATTATTAACTCATTTAAGTCTCACAATGCACTCTATGACATACTTATTTTCTCATTCCTATCTTATAGATGGAGAAATTAAACCTTTGTTCACACAAATTGTTCAAGTGACAGACTTTGCTAAGTGTTGAGGACACAGAGATAGTAAGGCCAAGTCCTTACTCTCAACGGTCTAGGAAGAGATGAGACTCTTGACTTCTAATACTGTCTTCGAAGAGCACAGTGAATCACTCATTGTCTCATTTCTCCAAACCACCTTTGTGCACGAGTCATGAAACACAGCACTGCTGAATTTACCCCAGCTTTAAATTATTACTAGTTTTATTTTTATTTTGCACGTTATTGCATCCAGCATGATAGGCCAGGGCTCTACTGGGTTACATCACCAACCCACAATTCCTACTTTGTTAGGAGGAATTACAACCTACTGATTAAGGGTATGGGCCAATGCTGGAGCCAGGCTGTTACCCGTAGAACCTCGGGTAATTTACTTAACCTCTCTGAGCCTCAGTTTTCCCATCATTAAAAAAGAAAGGGTGAGCCGGGCGCGATGGCGCAAGCCTGTAATCCCAGCACTTAGGGAGGCTAAGACAGGAGAATTGTGAGTTCAAAGCCAGCCTCAGCAATGGCGAGGCGCTAAGCAACTCAGTGAGACCCTGTCTCTACATAAAACACAAAATAGGGCTGGGGATGTGGCTCAGTGCCCCTGAGTTCAATCTCCAGTACCAAAAAAAAAAAAAAAAGGGTGGCAAAAGTATTGCCTTCCTCCTGGAATTGGTGAGGATGAAATGAACTAATCCATGTAAAGTTCACAGCACGAGATCCAGCACCTACATTTACATAGGGCAAGTAAACAGAGGGAAATCATCGTTGGTGCATCCGCACCGCCGGTCCCAAGCCGGACCCGCTAACCAGTCCGTGCCGCTGCCTCTTCCCACAGCTGCCCAGTCCCCAGCCGGCTGCTCCACGATCTATCCGCCAATGGGGCCTCTCTCCAGGTGACTCTGGCCTTCAAACTGTTCCGCTTCTTAAACAGCGATACGCTCTACCTGCACGCCCGAGTGACCCTGTGTGACAAGTTGGCGGAACGCCAGTGCCGACCGGTGAGCAAGCAGGCCTGCGCGCCTGCGCTTGCCAGGCAGTTTCACCTTAGAGCTCGGAGAAGGGTAGCTACGGCGTCCTCGTGGGGGCGGGGCCGTGGGCGGGGCCTGGAGGCTTATGGTGCTGGCGATTGGCCTATCCGGCCGGGGGCGGGACTTGTGGAAGATTCAAGGGGCAGGCGTTTGAGGACAGGTCTTTGCGTGTCGGTGAAGTCAGTCCGGGGCGGGACAGAGACCCGGCTCTCTGCAGGTCCAGGGTAAAGTCCCAGCCTGGGTGGCCTCACTACACTTGGTCTTGGGTCGCCCACAGACCTGCAGTCTAAGGAACCCATCTGCGAAGAATTCGCCCTGGGAGATCCGAACGCGAGAAGACTTGGTGCGCGGCGGCAGCTGGATAGTGTTCGGGCCTCTTCGAGTAACTGGTATCTGGATCGATCATTTGTGGGGTCTCCTTGACTCCTCTTCCAGAGCCTCCCACTCACCTGCTCTGAGACCCCCGACCCTTCACTGAGCCCCCTCTTATATTCATGTCCACACGCTCCTCCCTAAGCCAAGTCTCCTCCCACATCCCACATCCTCCTGGGATCTCCCTCCACTCTAAAAATGTCCCCTCCACTTGCCGTGTCTTGCCTCATTCGTTGAACTTCAAACTTCAAGCCTTCTCCGCTTCCTCGCATTGTCTCCTTTCCTATCACACTGCATCACTCTTCTCCGAGGCTGTCTCTTCTGCTTGGCTTTGTGGGGGGGGGGGCGGGTGTCAATCTTACTTGCTAGCCTGGAACCCTCTTCCTTCTATTCCGTAACAGTCTTGCCTATCTCCTTATTAAATCCATTCTCATTAGAATTATCATCATGACCTTTTGAATCCCAGCTTGAAGAAAGTGCTAGCCTCTTTGCCCAATCCTGATGAATGATGGGAAAATGCTGGCCTTGTCCTGTTAGGATGTCACCTCAGGCTTAATCTTTGTTTCTGTGTGGTTTCAGAGTCCAAAGCCTCCAGCAGCAGGAGCTTTCCAGGTTGGTATAAAATGGTTGCTATGATGAAGTTTGTTCTGACTGCACCAAGGTCTGGGAGTTCACTTTAGGTCTTAGCAGGTGCTGATCTTGGATCTTGTTTTTTTTTCAACTCTGTGACCAAGGAGAAGTCAGTTAACTTCTCTGAGTCTCAGTTTCTTCAGCAATCCACGATGCAGAGTTGCTAATGTGGGGCTGTTGATTTATCCTTTGTGAGAATCTGGGACTATCCAGAAGTGATTTAGAGTAGAGTAGGGGTTAAGCATTCAAGATGAGCTGGGCACAGTGCACATGCTTATAATCCCCACCCCTCAGGAGGCTGAGGCAGGAGGATCACCTGAGCCCAGAAATTTAGTGCCAGTATGGGCAACATAGTGAGACCTCATCTCAAAAAAATTACCAAATTGCTAACTAATCCTCCAGAGTGAAGCATCTAAGCTTTAAAAGTTTTCCAGCCTCACAAAGTTCCCTAATCTTTTTTTTTTGTGGTGCTGGGTATTGAACCCATGGCCTTGTACATGGGAGGCAAGCAGTCTACCAAGTGAGATATATCCCCAGCCCCTCTAATCCTATTTTATAATCTTTTTCCCCCCCTTCCTGCAGGATCCTGCATGGCTATCTTTCTCCTGATGGTAATTGACTGGATGCTGGGATAAAATGCTCCCCAGATACCTCCTCCAACCCTAGTCCTTGGCTTCTAATTTACTTGCCTGAAAGAGGAAGAGTTAGGGAAAGGCAAGTAGTCTGTCCTCTTGTTAGGAACCAGAGAGGCTGGAAATGGGACCAACAATTACCTTGTAAGCTAAGCATTAGGTTGTGCTCCCTCATCCTGCCTTCTCTTCCCATTTCTGGGGTTCTTAAGGGAGTGATTAGAGTGCTGTAATGGTAGGGGGAGGTGTAAAGATATAACCAATAAACACCAAGGAATTCTACTTGGTCTGACTCCTTTCTATATAATCTGATCAAAAGCTTCAGTGCTCCAGGTTGATGGGACTGAAGGACTGACTAGGGGTGGAGGCATTCTTGACAGTGCCTTTTTACTGAAAATGAAAGTTTTGGAGGGTGGGTTTACTGGGGATTGAACTCAGGGACACTCAAACACTGAGCCACATCCCCAGCCCTATTTCGGATTTTATTTAGAGACAGGGTGTCACTGAGTTGCTTAGTGCTTCACAGTTGCTGAGGCTGGCTTTGAACTCTCGATCCTCTTGCCTCAGCATCCCGAGCCTCTGGGATTACAGGCATGCACCACACCTAGCCTTGTAAAATGAAAAGTTTGACCGAATGATCTCTGCTTCAACATGGGAACTTTATCTCACTCCAGAGAAAGATCTGGGACTTTGGCCCTTAAGTACCACCCCCCCCCTTTTTTTTTCTGAAAAATGGACAATAACTATTCAATTCCAGAGTAAGTGCTGAATGTTTTTATATAATATTATCCAAGCCTTCTCCTTTTACCCCTTAATTATTTCTGACCTCATTAGCTCTCCCTTCCACATAGGGTGGATACAAGTAGAAGTGTTTATGCTACTACCATTAATTCATTCAAAAACAGACCTATTACATACCTGTTGCTATTTTAAGCCCTGGGGATTCAATAGTACACAAGATGCAGTCTTTGACCTTCAAGAGAGGACAGTTGAATAGTGTGGGCCAGGAAGCAGGACAGGCTTTGTTAGTTGCCAGAGGCAACACCTACACATGAGGTGCAATTTCATGAAATTACAGAAAGTCTTTTTGCCTTTTGTTGTTGTTGTTGTTGTTTATATTTTTTTTAGTTGTAGATGGACACATTATCTTTATTTATTTTTATGTGGTGCTGAGGATCGAACCCAGTGCCTCAGCATGCGAGGCAGGCGCTCTACCACTGAGCCACAATCCCAGCCCTTTTGTTGTTTTTGAAATACTTTTTTTTTTTTTTGGCACTGGTGATTGGACTCAGGGGTATTCGACCACTGAGCCACATCCCCAGCCCTATTTTGTGGTTTATGTAGAGACAGGGTCTCACTGAGTTGCTTAGTGCCTTGCTGTTGCTGAGGCTGGCTTTGAACTCGCGATTCTCCTGTTTCAGCCTCCCAAAGTGCTGAGATTACAGGCGTGCGCCACTACACCCAGCTTGAAATACTATTTTTAAATTGATATCCATGACTGTGTTAGAAATTAATTTCCTGAGGAAAATGTTGGTATAAGCAGCATAATAGAAGTTAAATTTAACAGTCTTTTCCTTTTTTGGGGTGCCATGGATGGAACCTGGGGCAAGTGCTTTACCACTGAGCTACAACCCCAGCCTTCAAATTTAAATAACTGACTTAACATTGCATATCTGAGAACTTTTTTAAAAATATTTTTTAGTTGTTGATGGACCTTTATTTTATTCACTTATTTATATGTGGTGCTGAGAATCGAACCCAGGGCCTCACACATGCAAGGCAAGTGCTCTGCCACTGAGCCACAATCCCAGCCCGAGAACATTTTATTTAATACTTAGCTCATGAAAAAATTAGGCCAAATGACCAATTCATGTTATTTTTATGCACATAAAAGTCACACACTTGTTAAATCAGCAGAAAATTAATTACATTTCACTGGGAATTCATATTGACTTTAAAGGTCTGGAGTAGACTGTTTAAACAGCCCTGCTGCTCATGCTTGTAGTCCCAGCTACTCAGGAAACTGAAGCAGGATAATCTTTGTTTTTTACGTGCCTCAATTCAGGGGATTGATACCAGGGATGCTCTACCACTAAGCTACATCCTCAGCTCTTTTTACTTTTAATTTTGAGACAGAGTCTTGCAAAGTTGCTGCAGCTAGCCTCACACTTGCAGTCCTCCTGCCTCAACCTCACAAGTCATTGGGAATCACAGGCATGCACCACTACATCTGGTCAGGAGGATTTTGTGCACAGGAGTTTGAGGCCAGCCTGGGCAATATCATGAGACTCCGTCATTTTTTTTGGTACTGGGGACTGAACTCAGGGGTACTCGACCACTGAGCCACATCCCCAGCCCTATTTTGTGTTTTATGTAGAGACAGAACCTCACTGAGTTGCTTAGTGCCTCACCCTTGCTGAGGCTGGCTTTGAACTTGCGATTTTCCTGTCTCAGCCTCTGGAAGTGTTGGGATTACAGGAGTGTGCCACTGCGCCTGGCATGACACCTCATCTTAAAGAAGAAGAAGGAAAAACAAAAAAACAAAAAACCTGGGTGCGGTGACCCATGCCTGTAATCCCAGTACTCAAGAGGTTGGGACAGGAGGATTCCAAGTTCAAAGCCAGCTTCAGCAATTTAGGGAGGCCCTAAGCAATTTAGCAAGGCCCTGTCTCAAAATTAAAAATTAAAAAAGGGGTTAGGGAAGTGGCTCAGTGGTTGAAGCACCCCTAGGTTCCATCCCCATTACCAAAAACAAATGACACCAAAACCCCCAGCCTTGCTCATGAAGGCATTAATCCTTGCTTTTATTTAAAATATACTTTAAAGGATAAGGGCAAAATGTTGACTATGCTGTGCTTAAATAGTTCAACAAAATGAAAATTAATAAAACTATGCAAATGTGCTATTTACACTTCCACAGTTTCTAGTTGTTTTTCTCCCTTCTCAGCATCACCACTTCAAATCTTCATTCTTTTCAGTCCTTTATGTGTCCACGGTTCTGTCCTGCCTCACAAAGGAAACAAATCATCAAGTCAGAACACTCATCTCTCTACCGACCAGTCCATAAATTTATTCCTTCAGACCTCCAGCCTTAACATGCATATTTTTCATTTTTTTTGGTACTAGAGATTGAACTCAGGGGTACTCACCCAGGGGCACTCGACCACTGAGCCACATCCCCAGCCCTGTTTTGTGTTTTAGAGACAAGGTCTCACTGAGTTGCTTAGCGCCTCGCCATTGCTGAGGCTGGCTTTGAACCTGCGATTATCCTGTCTCGTCCTCTCTAAATGCTGGGATTACAGGCTTGCGCCACCGTGCCCAGCTCTTAACTTGCGCATTAACAAAGTCTTCTGGTCCTAATTTCAGAGATTGTCCCCTAAATTCATCTATCATGTCACACCCAGGTTCATTCTCCATTAAATTTGATAGAGACCTTGGCCACAGACTGAGCCCAACCCTGACTAGACAGTGACTCAGGCCACACCCTGACTCAGGCCACAGTCTGACCACTTGCTTCAGGAGGGAAGACTAACAGGTGGATAGTGGGAGGAGGATGAGGCAGGTTGGGTGGGATTCCCATGTGTCCCATCTGCGCAGGCCCAGCAGGCCACTCCTGGCTCCATCGAGCACCGCTCCGCCTAGAGGCAAGACTGGGCAAGAGGCAGAGGAGAAGCGTCTGCGATGCAGCCGGCTCATACGTAGAGAGATCCGTCGCGCCCGGGTGCGGGGCAGCGTGCAGGGAGGGGACGCCGGCGCGGCTCGGCTCTCGATTGGTCAATGTTCGCAGAAGGGGGGGGAATAACCGCGAGGCTCGACTGCTGATTGGTCAGAAGCAGGTATATGGGAGGGGCCTGGCGGCGCGCGCTCTGGGGCGCGCGACCTGGCGGGCGTGTAACGGCCGTTAAGTCGAGCTGAGGGGCTGAACCGCCGCCGGTGGCGGACGTGGTGGGCGCAGTCAGTATCCGCGAGTGAGGGATTTCGCCGCCCGCTCTCAGGGCCGCGTAAGTTCTCCGCCTGGGCCCCAGTCGAGGTGGTACACCCTGCCCCTCCTTCCGCAGTCCTGGCGAAGCCTCGGACACTCGCGACCTCCCTCCGTGGCGGAATCGGGGAGCGCGAAGCGCATGCGCAGAGGGACCGAGCCGTAACCCGCTTCGGGTCTCTGCCCCAGCTTGCTAAGATAATGCCCTTAGCTCGCCCGCTCCGGTCCCGGTCGCCTTCCCTCTTCGTTGCCGTGTTTTCTCTTGGTCTTTCACTCGACAGCATTTGCTTTACCTGTGAATCAGGCCTTGTGCCAGTGGCCGGGGGAACAGCGTTTCCTTGCCCTCCTGGAGCCCACGGTCCCTGGAGAAAGAGTAGACGTTGAGCGAGTAGTATTCAGTTAGCACTCAGTAAGTGCAGGGTGGAGACCTTTTACAACACTACAGAGGCGCTCGTCTGGTTAGAGAGGTCAGGGAGCTCTGCCTAGGGAAGCGAAGTTTGAGTTGAGTTTTGAAGGATGTGTAGAATATTAAAGTTGGGGGACCGAGAGCACTCGGGAAGGCCTTAGACCCGTGCCTCTGAGCCCGGGTGATTTTGCTTCTTGGGATCATCTGGACGATGTCTGGAGACATGTTGGACAGTCCCTACTCCGGGATTGCTACTGGCATCCAGAGATGCTACTAAACATCCTGCGGTGTGCAGGACAAACCCCCCCCCCCCCCAATCAAGCAAAGTGTCAGTAGTGCTGAAGTTTAGGAGCCTTGCTACAACAGGGCAGAGCTGGTGCTATGGGTGAACTGCAAGTTAAGTGTGTTCAGGTTTGTCTAACAGAGCATATTCAGCACCTAACTTCACCCTAACAAACCAGGAGGATCAGAGCTATGTTTGGCTTTCTCTGTACACTTCCAGTGCGTGGCACAGAGCCAGGCAAAGAGTAGGTGATCAGTAAAATTTGATTAATGAATTGAATACAGTGTGCTGGATAAGGAGGAGTGGTGATACGGGATAATTAAGATAACTAGACTTCATTATTTTTTCTTAGGCCTTGTCAGCTTTTATAATGGTCTCATGGTTTTACAAAGGACCTGTTCTTCGTAAAGGCAACTTCATGGCAGGGATTTGATTTCCCTTTCACTACGTCAGTTTAATGAGTTATCAAGGCCATGAATGTGATGGTGTGAGATTCTTAATGTGTCTGTGTCAGCTGTCAGTATATCCCTTCAAATCTTCTGTCTTGATGTGGTTCTCTCCACAGCTGCTAAGCTTGACATTCTACACCAAGATTCTAATTCTTCTAGGGAAGAAATATATTTAACAGTCATAATCTAATTCTTAGGTAGCAACATGGGAAATACAACCTGGGTGATGAACAAGGACAAAGTGAAGAAATTATATGGCTGTCCCTGCCTCCTAATTGACAAAACACACAATCAAAGAACTTAAGGGCATTATTAAGACATCACAAGTCATCCGCCTCTGACACCCAGAGTTTGCAGCTTGATAATGCCCTTAAGTTCTTTGATTGTGTGTTTTGTCACACACAGAAAAAATGCTGATTTAACTCCTAAAGCATTATAGCGCTGTTCTGGCTTTTTTTTTTTTTTTGACTGAGTCTTAGTACTTTGCCCAGGCTGGTCTTGAACTTGCCATCCTCCTGACTCAGCCTCCTGGGTAGCTAGGATTATAGATGTGCATACCCAGCTCACAGTTTTGGCTTTTTAAAGAGCCTCTCACCACATCCAGCTCACACTTTTGGCTT
The DNA here is from genome assembly GCA_004024805.1 of Geosciurus inauris. NCBI lineage: Eukaryota > Metazoa > Chordata > Mammalia > Rodentia > Sciuridae > Geosciurus > Geosciurus inauris. The sequence goes on from PVHX01007730.1 coordinate 25,204, forward strand.
TTTAAAGAGCCTCTTCCTAGTTGTATAATCTTCATCGATTTAAACTATTATTTTCTTATCAAATAAAATGAGAATAATAATAGTAACTGCCTCATAGGATTGATGTGAGCATTAAATATATGGTATCTATAAAGTGTTTAACACAGTGCTTGATAAATAGTAAGTGCTAAATACCTGTTAAATTTGTTAAACACATAAATACTTTTGTGATGCAAAGGGCTTATAGAAACCATCCATGTTGGGTGTTTTTTGTTTTTTTTTTGTCTACCTCCATTCAGTCCTACCTTTGAAGTGGTTATACAAATGACAACTTCAATGCTGTGAAGTGGTCATTTGTATAACTCCTTACACATTCATTTATCCCACTTTTATCCCAGAAATTATCTATCTCCTTCAGTTGGCCCTAAAAATCTCTACCAGTTGATCATCTCATTCTGAATTTAGTAGGAAAAGAAATCAGGAACAACTTATTCTGTATTATTTTGTGCCTTATAGGTGCACTTTTAAAAATAAAAGATACAATTTGCATGCTATAAAATTAATTTTACTTGTGCATAATTCAGTGATTTTTTTGAATGTTTCCAAACTTGTTCAATCATTACCACCATCTAATCCCAAAATATTTTGATTATCCTGAAAAGAAGCCCTGTAACCATTTGTAGTCACTCCTATTTCCTTGCTCCCTTCCTCAGCGCTTGGCTACCACTCATCTGCTCTTTCTATGGATTTGGCTGTTCTAGACGTTTCATATAAATGGGACCATGCAGTTTTTGGCCTTCTGTATTTGGTTTCTTTTCCTTAGCGTGATCTTTTCAATGTTTATCCATATTGTAGCATGTTATCAATACTTCATTTCCCTTTTATTTATTTTTTTTAATATTTTTTTAGTTGTTGATGGACCTTTATTTTTTATTTATTTATATGTGGTGCTGAGAATTGAACCCAGTGCCTCACGCACGCTAGGCAAGTGCTCTACCACTGAGCCACCACCCCAGCCCTCTCTGTTTTTTTTTTTTTTTTTTTAGTATTGGATTGAACCTAGGGGGACTCAACCACTGAGCCACATCCCCTACCCTTTTTTATATTTTATCTAGAGACAGGGTCTCATTGAACTGCTTAGCACTTGGCTTTTGCTAAGGCTGTCTTTGAACTCTTGATCCTCCTGCCACAGCCTCCCAAGCTGCTGGGATTACAGGCATATGCCACCACGCCCAGCAATACTTCATTCATTTTTGACCAAATAATATTTTATTGTATGAATATACCACATTTTATTGATCCATTATTGATGGACATTCGGGTGGTTTGCACTTTTTAGCTATTGTAAATAATGCTGCTATGAACATTTGTTTACAAGTTTTTGCATGAATATCTATTTTCATTTTTCTTGAATATATAATATGCCCTCCGTATATGTGATTTCTGCATCTGCAGATTCAACGAAGTATGAATTAAGAATGTACTCAGGGGGGCTGGGATTGTAGCTCAGCGGTAGAGCGCTTGCCTCGCATGCGTGAGGCCCTGGGTTCGATCCTCAGCACCACATACAAAAGCAATAAAATAAAGACATGTGTCCATCTACAACTAGAAAAAAAAATTAAAAAAAAAAAAAAAAGAATGTACTCAGGGGGGCTGGGATTATGGCGCAGTGGTAGCGTGCTCGCCTAGCACGCGGGAGGCACTGGGTTCGATCCTCAGCACCACATAAAAATAAAATAAAGCTATTGTGTCCACCTACAACTAAAAAATAAATATTAAAAAAAAAAAAAAAGAATGTACTCAGGGATTGTTGGGAATGGTGTGCGTGCCTGTAATTCCAGCAATTTGGGCGGCTGACGCGGGAGGACAAGTTCAAGGACAGCCTAAGCAATGTAGCAAGACCCTATCTCAAAATAAGAAGGACTGGGATGTAGCTCAATGACAAAGTGCTGCCAGGCGCGGTGGCGCAAGCCTATAGTCCCAGCACTTAGGGAGGCTGAGACAGGAGAAACACGAGTTCAAAGGCAGCCTCAGCAAGGGCGAGGTGCTAAGCAACTCAGTGAGACCCTGTCTCTACATAAAACACAAAATAGGGCTGGGGATGTGGCTCAGTGGTCGAGTACCCTTGAGTTCAGTCCCTAGTACCAAAACAAACAAACAAACAAAACAATGATAAAGTACCACTAGGTTCAAAAGAAAAAAATATGTACTTGGGGAGGAAAATAATTGCATGTGCACTGAATAAATACTACCTTATTTTTTCTTGTCATTATCCTCTAAACAATATGGTGTAACAACTATTTATATAGCATTTACATTGTGTTAGGTATTATAACTAGTATAGAGTTGATGATGATTTTTTTTTAAATATTTTTTAGTTGTTGATGGACCTTTATTTTATTCATTTATTTATATGTGGTGCTGAGAATCGAACCCAGGGCCTCACACATGCAAGGCAAGTGCTCTACCCCTGAGCCACAATCCCAGCCCTGATGATGATTTTTTTTTTAATATTTTGTTTTTTTAGTTGTAGATGAACACAATATCTTTATTTTATGTGGTGCTGAGGATCGAACCCAGTGCCTCACACATGCGAGGCAAGCGCTCAACCGCTGAGCCATAGCCCCAGCCCCTGAGGATGATTTTTTTAAATATATTTTTTAGTTGTTGATGGACCTTTTTTTTTTTTTTTTTCATTTATTTATATGCGGTGCTGAGAATTGAACCCAGTGCCTCATGCATGCTAGGCAAGCGCTACTACCAGTGAGCCACAACCCCATCCCCGTGATGTTTATTTTTGAGATGGGGTCTTACTGTTTTGCCAGGCCGGCCTCAAATTCCTGGGCTCAAGCATTCTTCCCATCTCAGCCTCCTGAGTAGCTGGAACAGGTACACATCACCACATCTGGTTTCTAGAAAATTATTTAAAATGAGCAGGAGGATGTGCATACACGCATGCCAACACTACACCATTCTATATAAAGGATTTGTGCACCTGTAGCTTTTTGGTGTCTGGGAGTTCCTAGAATCAGTCTCCTTTGGATACAGAAGGACCACTGTATAACTAAGAGTGGAATTGCTGAGTCATAGGGTGATTCCGTTCACCTGAGAGTTTTCCTTTTGTTACCCTGTTCTTAATTCATCGGAACAGGGTAAGTCTGAATGGGAAAAGTCTCAGGATCCACTGGGCCTGTCATTTTGTTATCCTTCAAAGGAGTGGTAAAGGAAAGGATTTTGATGCTGACAGTAAACATCTGTATGAAGGAGAGGATGTTGTGTCATCATTAACTCACTAGCCATAAATTAAATGCTTTTATTACTGAGTAAAGAAAGCTGCTTCCCAGGAAGAAGTGAGATTGTGGAGGGTGGTACCAGTCCTGTTAAACATGCAGTGAATTAGTGACCACTTAGGTGGTGGTTACTAAAAGAAAGCCATCGAGGTCAGTGTAGTATGTTAGAGAATTAGTACCATTTACCCCCTACTTTTTTTCCTTTCAAAGTTGAATTTCAACTCTAAGAATTATGTTTTGTGAATTCTCCCAACTTCTTTTGGGCCTCTTACAAGTTCAGAGTTTCCAAAATCATACTTCCTTATCTTTCAGGGACTGTACTGTGTGCTACTTTTTCAAAAAATATTTTTTAGTTATACATGGACACAGTGTCTTTATTTTGTTTTTGTTTATTTTTATGTGGTGCTGAGGATTGAACCCAGTGCCTCACATGTGCGAGGCAAGTGCTCTGCCACTGAGCCACAACTCCAGCCCCTGTGTGCCACTTTTTGTTTATTGACATAAATTGCCAAGTAGTAATAATAATTAATTAATTAGACACTGATGATGTATCAGGCCTTATGGTAAGTTGTTATAAATTACTTAGCATGAATTAGGTTGTGTCTTTATCACTTTCAAATAAAGAAACTGAAGTACAGATGTAATTTAAAATTTTGTCCAATATTCTACAGCTAACAAAACCAAAACTGGAAGTTTAGTGTGTTTAGATTTATTTATTCAGATTTCAAATCCAAGTGATCTGAGTCTAAGCTCTGAACCACTTCCCTCAAGTATGCAAATATAAGATACTATTATTTGTTTTTGCTAGTTATAACTAAAAGGTTTTGTTTATACAGAAATTAGACTCTGCTGAATTTTCAACACCTACCCTTAAATAAAAATGTTTTAAGAGAGAGAGAATGGGAAGAAAATGGCATGTTCCCAGCTAAGGATTGGAATAATTCTTATGACCGAAAGTTTTTCCTATCTCCGTGCATCAACTTTGATTACTGGAGGAATCAGGAGTTTGTTTTATGTTAATTATAATTGTGGCTATAATACTTCACTCTTGGTTTGGTTCTTTAGTTCTTTTTGCACCCTACTCTCCCATCATGTACCCCATGGCTAAGAAAATCCACAGTAAAATTTGTTGATTAAAAGTAATATTTATTTAACTGGGCACAGTGGTGTATGCTTATAATCCCAGCACTTAGGGAGGCTGAGACAGAAGAATTGCAAGTTCAAAGCCAGCCTCAGCAAGGGTGAGGCACTAAGCAACTCAGTGAGACCCTGTTTCTACATAAAACACAAAATAGTACTCAGCGATCGAGTGCCCCTGAGTTCAATCCCTGGTACCGGGAAGAAAGAAAGAAAAGTAATATTAATTTAAAAAAATTACAACAATGGGAAGGGCTCTAGGACCACATGGGATTCATACTGGGGATCTGTTTCTATGTTTTCTCTACTTGCTTTAGGAAGATAAATAGGGTAGATTATTGGGAGTTGGTTTCTTTTCTTTTTTTTTTTGAAACAGGGACTTGCTCTGTTGCCCAGGCTCTTCTCAAGTTTATGGGATCAAGTGATCAGCTTCCCAGATAGTTGGGACCATGCCTGACTGGTTTGCTCCCCCTACCCTGGTTATGATTTCTTTTTTTTTTCCATATTATTTTATTGGTGCATTATAGTGATATGTAATGGTAGGATTTATTGTTACATCTTCATATGTGCACATGATATAATATTGGAATTTGACCAGTAACACTCCCCAGCACTTTCCCCTCCCTCCCTTCCGCCTACTCCTGATCCCTTTTCTCTATTCTACTGATTTTGATTTTCATGAGATCCTCCCTGTCACTACCACCACCACCTTTCTTTTCCTTTTTCCTCTCTAGCTTCCACATATGAGAGAAAACATATAACTTTTGACCTGAGTTTGGCTTATTTTGCTTCATATTATGTTCTCAAGTTCTATGTATTTTCCTGCAAATAATGTAATTTCATTTTTCTTTATGGTTGAATAAAACTCCATTGTGTATATATATGACATTTTCTTTATCTGTTCATCTGTTGGTGGACATCTAAGCTAATTCCATAGTTTGGCTACTGTGAATTCTGCTGCTATAAATATGAGTGTTCTTGTATCACTATAGTATGATGACTTTAATTCTTTAGGATAAATACTGAAGAGTGGTATAGCTGGGTTCTGGTTTGCTTTTTAAAATACTTATAAGCGTTTTTTTTTTTTTGGTACTGGGGATTGAACTCAGGAGCACTCGACCACTGAGCCACATCCCGAGCCCTCTTTTGTGTTTTATGTAGAGACAGGGTCTCACTGAGTTGCTTAGCGCCTCGCCATTGCTGAGGCTGGCTTCGAACTTGCGATTCTCCTGTTTCAGCCTCCCAAAGTGCTGGGATTACAGGCGTGCGCCACCATGCCCGGCTTCTCATAAGAGTATTTTAAAAATACTCTTATGGGAGAATACTTGAATACTTTATATGTTTGTGATATTGTAAAATATTCTTTGTCTAGTTTTCTGGCATACTTGTAAAATCCTTGCAGCCTTTAAAGTGATGTATTTTGGCAGCTCTTCAGGATGGGGACTGGTCACTAGGAAGAACAAGGCAGGATCAGAGGGTAAGGACTTTCAGCCCCAACCTCTGAGAAAGAGAAGTGTTTGGAGATTAAGTTGGTCAGTGATTTAATCACTCTTACCTAAATAGTGAAGCCCCTATAGAACTCCACAAAGGTGGGGTTGGGAAAGCCTTTGGGAAGCTGAACATGTGGAGGTTGTTAGAGGGTGGCACACCCGGGAGGCCGTGGGAACTGCACCTCTTCCCGTATGCTCTGCTCTGTGCATCTCAGTATCTGTCCTTTGTAATATGCTTTATAATAAGCCAGTACATGTAAAGAAAGGGTTTCCCTGAGCTGTGAACTTCTTTAGCAAACTAGTCAAACTGAAGAAGGGAGTCATGGGAACTTTGGTTTATTGCTAGTTGGTCAGATGCATGAGTGAAACAATCTGGGGATCTCAGAGGGTGTCACAAGTGGGACGGTCTTGTAGAACTGAGTCCCCAGTGTGTGGGATTTGACACCAGTGAAACAGTCTGGGGACCCCAATGGGTGGCAAAAGTGAGACATCTTATAAAACTGAGTCCCCAATTGTGGGATTTGATGCTGTCTCCTGGTAGCTAATACCAGAATCGAATTGTGAATTGAATTAGAGAACACCCTGTAATTGTGGTTGTCTGCTGCAGAATTGCTTGCTTGATACCTCTAGTGTTGAAAGCACCTCATGAGAGTAAGTACAGTAGGAAGAAACTGTTTGCTCTCTCTTTTTTTTTTTTTAATATTTATTTTTTAGTTGTAGGTGGACACAATAGCTTTATTTTATTTCTATGTGGTGCTGAGGATCGAACCCAGTGCCTCCCACGTGCTAGGTGAGCACGCTACCACTGTGCCATAACCCCAGCCCCACCTATGCTTGCTCTTTAATCCTCAGTTTGGTTTTGACATTTTCTGCTGAATGGGAGCTGAGTTGCAGAGAATTTAAAAATACTAGAGAGATTTGACTGCTTATTCCTTTATTCTGCAGTTGTCTCGAATAACTGTGATGGCCATGCAAGAGAAATACCCAGGTGAAAGGACCTCTCATGCTACTTCACCAGGTAAGCAGCTAAAATTTCATGGATTAAATTCTGACTTTTGTTCTGTTAGTTCGTATTCTTTCAGGGAAATACTGAGCACACAGCATTTGCTGAAATGCTGGTACAAAAAGAACAGAGTAACATGGTGCTATCTTGAATTAAAAAAAACAGGTCTCAGAATTGCAAAGGAGTAAACAATTATGTGCATTTGTGAATATGGCAAAATAAGCCTCATAATATATAACTATAATACACTAATAAATAGAAAAAAACAGATCTCTCTGAGGGAACAGTTATTTATCTGTGGTCCTACGTGGCTTCCAGCAAGACCATGTGATTGTTGAGAGGGGAGGACACATAAAGAATTAGAACAGAATGACTTTGGAACATAGTTCCATTTGAAATCAGAAAACACAGCATAAATTACTGTGTTCTGTGTTTTCTTTGTAATATTCTGAGTGGGTTAATCATCACTAGCCCACAAAGGTTGGAATTCTTGGATGCCAGCAGTCTCTGTTGTACTGTTACAAGAGACTCAGGGATTTATCTCTAGAATGAATTGCCAAGATTTTAAAAGTTCAGTAGATACACTAAGTAGGTATTTTAAGTATGTATGTCAAACATATAAATATATGTAGACAGTAGATGAGGTCTGTTTCAAATAAGTAGCATTTTAGAAAAATTTGAATTTTGAAGTATTTTATTAAGAAAAGGACACATTTAGTTACGATTTAAAAAAAATTTTTTTTTTTACTTGTCAATGGATCTTTATTTTTTTATATGAGGTGCTGAGAATCGAACCCAGTGCCTCAGACATGCTAGGCAAGCACTCTTCCACTGAACTACAACTCTAGCCTCATGCATGTGTTTTATTTAAAGCACATGTTTTGTGTATTTCAAAAGGCCTGGCAACTGTGCATTGTAACTAGAGAGACAAAGCCATGTAGATCCACCAGGAAGTAAGATTATGTTGCTTCTAGCTAAATTATACCAATTTAGTATTATAGTAACATTTTCTAATCTCAAGCTGCTCAGAGGCTCTGGATGTTGTTGTTTATTAAAATTATTGGAGCAAATGCTTGTCCTCCCAGCATCTTGGAAGGCTAAGGCAAGGGGATCACAAATTTGAGACTACCCTAAGCAACTTAGTGAGACTCTGTCTAAAAAAAATTAAAAAGTGGGCTGGGGGCTGGGGTTATATGTAGCTCAGTGTTAGAATGCTCCTGAGTTCAATCCCTAGTACTGAAAAGGAGTATTACAAATTATTGAGTATAAGCCGGGCACAGTGGCACAAGCCTATAATCCCAGCACTTTGGGAGGCTGAGGTAGGGGAGTCGAGAGTTCAAAGCCAGCCTCAGCAACGGCGAGGTGCTAAGCAACTCAGTGAGACCCTGTCTCTACATAAAACACAAAATAGGGCTGAGGATGTGGCTCAGTGGTCGTGTGCCCCTGAGTTCAATCTCCAGTACCAAAAAAAAAAAATTATTGAGTATAGATAGATTGGGCATATTCTTTCAAATCAGGCAATCTAGTATGACTCAAAAAATGGGAATATTTTGGGAAAGAGCAGTATTTTCTGATTTCAACTTAAACTTTGAGACTTTAAATTAAATGGTGCTGGGGATTGAACCCAGGATCTCATGCATGCGAAGCAAGCACTGTACAGTGGAGCCATGCTCCAGCCCAGTTTAAGATTTTTTTTTTTTAAAGAACAATCACATGAAGTTACCTCAGCTGGTTCACACTAAAAGGAGGGAATTGCCTTTTTTGTTTCAGGTTCCAATGTAATTCATAAGGGTAGTTCCCTGGGGACCGAATGGCAGACCCCAGTTATCTCAGAGGCCTTTCGGAGTCGCTTCAGCCGCTGTTCAAGTGTAGCCGACAGTGGGGATACAGCCATTGGCACATCATGCTCAGATATTGCAGATGGTAGGTTGGATTAATGGTTTGATTACTAACATATGTTGTCATTTTCAGATTGAGTTTCAGATACATTGTCATTTCCAAAATAATTATAAGGTCATTATATCTTAGTTTCCATTGTTACCCTATCTGAAGCAACTTTCTAATAGTCTAATAGTCTTCTTGACCTCAAGTCTTTCCTTCTCTTTCTGGATTGATCTTACTAAAAAGCCTGATTTCATATTTCATGGCTTCTCTTTCCTGCAGATCCTCAGTTGTTCCATTGCTTGGAGGATAAAGTTCACAGGCCTCAATTCTTCTGTGATCTGGTTTCTACCCACCCCATTCAGCCATTCAAGCATATTTCTTGGTATCATCAAGATGTTATTGTATAATGCTTTGAAAATACAGAAGTTTTTTTGTTTTTTGTTTTCTTTTAATGGTTTTGTTTATTTTGGTAACTGGGCTCTTTTTTCTTTCTTTAATTTGGCCCATTTGTGCTGTGGCCACCTCCTTTGGTCCCTTCCAGCTGTGCCAGTCTTAGGACTATTTAGAATTTAGAAAAGTGTCCCACAAAGACTTCCCATTTCTTCTATCCACTACTGATCATCTTCCTTTTTGTATCCTTTATCTTTATTGTCTCTGCCTCTTGTTTTATACTTAAGTACTAACTACAAGGCAATACTTTACAAGGGTGTTTTGTTTTTCCATTTAGATGATGAGGGCCTAGAAGGCAGAGGATCTAATGATAATAATTAATTACTATTTATTATATACTTTGAGATAGATACTATGCTAATTTTTCTACATTATTCCATTAATGCTTGTCACTTTAATAAGAGGTGGGGGGAGGGCCACGTGGCTTCTCGACAAGTTGGAGTCCAAGAGAGACGGAGAAAGGGTCCCCGGGTTAGACGATATGGGGTCTCTCTGGGTCTCTCTGGAGGTAGAGATCCGAGGAGCCAATCTCCCCAGGCCCCTGGGTGTAGGTAAAAATTTGCTTGCCCTAGCGAGAAGCAGAAATACAAAGAACACCACTTTGTTCTAGAAACTATAGAAGCTTAAATACACTCTTGGACCAATCAGATCCAAAGGTCACAAACAAAAGGGTGCTCTTTGGCAAGAGCTCTTTGCTGTCTAACACAGTCTATTAGCATAGAATGGGGAAGGATGGAAGGGAGGGGGTGGAAGGTATGGAGATGCTCCTACAAATGCTATTCTGTGAAGTTTTTTTTTTTTTCTGTTTTACAGATGGAAAAGCTATTCAAAGTGAATGAATTGATTACAATCACAAAACTGGTCACTTTGGTACTTTATCAGATGTTGTCATTTAAAAATATATCTACTCCACCACTAATAGGATGACTATAATCAAAAAGATAATAACAAATGTTGGTGAGAATGTAGAGAAATTGGAACCTTTATACATTGCTGGTAGGAATGTAAAATGTGATAGCTGCTTGGGAAAAACAGCTTGGCAGTTCCTCAAAAGGTTAAACCTTAAGATTCAGTAATTAGACTCCTCAGCAGTCCCCAAGAGAAATGAAAACATGCATCCACACAAAAACACATACACAAATGTTAATAGAAACAAACTTAAGTGTTCAGATGAGTAAAACGAAGTATATCCATATAATATAATAGAATAGTACTTGGGACTAAAATTAAATACTCAAACATGCGGCCAGTGGGTGAACATTAAAAATATTATACTAAGTTAAAAAAAAAAAAAAAAAACAGATGCAAAAGGCCATATATTACATGGCCATATAACGGAAATGTCCAGAATAGATGAATCTATAGAGCCAAAAAGTAGATTAGTGGTTTTCCTAAGACTGGGAAAGTTGAGGAACATAGAGGAGTGTTGACTGCTAAAAGATAAGAGATTTCATAGTATACTAAAAACCACTGAAATTGTATACTTCAAGTGGGTGAATTGTGTGATACTTGAATTATATGTCAAAATTGTTTAAAAAAATGAGTAGGACTGGGGTGTAGCTCAGTGGTGGATCTTTTTGCCTGGCATGAACAAGGACCTGGGTTCAATTCCCAGCACCATAAACAAATTTTTTAAAAGAACAAGTATTTGGAAACAATAAAAGAATGAAAAGAGAAGGGAAAAGTACATTTACTAGTACTAGCTCTTAGACACCTAGCATTAATTTTAATAGTTTGATAACTGTGTTTATAGGGACTGTGCTCAGTAAATATTAAGTAGAGTTGAAGCCAGGAATGGTGGCACATGTCTGTAATCCCACCTACTTGAGAGGCAAAAGCAGGAGCATCACAAGTTCAAGGCCAACCCCAGCAACTTAGTAAGACCTTGGATCAAATAAAATTTTAAAAATGGCCATGGATGCAGCTCAGTTATGGAGTGCCTCTCAGTTCAATCTCCAGTACCAATAAATAAATAGATATTAAGTAAAATTGAATCATAGATTTCAACATAGACAGTATTATAAAAATCACTTAATCTAACTCTTTGTTGCTGGTGGATAACAAAAATTTCCCTAGGGATTAAACAACTTGCCAAAGACCCCGTAGCAGGGTATCAAATTCTGGTCTCCTGAAGATAGTCTTGTTCTTTTTTTTTTCTCTCCTTCCACTTTTTAAATTTTTTTTTTTTTTAGTTGTAGATAGACACAATATCTTTATTTTATTTATTTTTATGTGGTGCTGAGGATCAAACCCAGTGCCTCACACATGCAAGGCAAGTGCTCCACCACTGAGCCACAATCCCAGCCCATCTTTCCTTCCATTTTATTGGGTTTTTTTTAGTTATATGTGACAGCAGAATTCATTTTTATATTATTATAGAAGCATGGAATATATCTTATTCTAATTAGGACCCCAGACTTGTGGATGTACACAATGGTGAGATTCACTGTAGAGTGTATAGTATTCTTTTTTCCTTTTCTTTTTTGACTGTGCTAGGCTTTAAACATGTCCTCTTGAATGCTAGGCAAACGTTTTACCACTGAGTTGTGTCCTCAGCCCTGATGATAATATCCTTGACATCACTTATGTGATTGAGAGTTTACTATTCATTTAATTTTTACTTGTTAAAGTTTTTTCTACATGTGTAGTCATGGGACCTTTTCTTTTTCTTTTCTTTTTTTTCTTTTTTGGTGCCAGGGATTGAACTCAGGAGTATATGACCTCTAAGCCACATCCCCAGCTCTATTTTGTGTTTTATTTAGAGACAGGGTCTCACTGAGTTGCTTCATGCCTTGCTGTTGCTGAGGTTGGCTTTGAACTCGGAATTCTCTTGTCTCAGCCTCCCAAAGTGCCGGGATTACAGGCATGTGCCACCACACCTGGCTGGGACCTTTTCATTTTAACTTAATGGTAGGTATTATTAATTAACAAATATTCATCTGAAATTTTCCTCCATTGAATTGGTTGTATTGCTGGGCAAGATGGTGCATACTTGTAATCCCAGTGGTTTGGGAGGCTGAGGCAGGAGGATTGTGAGTTCAAAGCCAGCCTCAGCAAAAGCAAGGCTCTAAGTAACTCAGATCCTGTCTCTAAATAAAATGCAAAATAGGGATGTGGCTCAGTGTTTGAGTGCCCCTGAGTTCAATCCCCAGTACCATCCCTTCCCCCAGAAATTGGTTGTATTTAATTCAGTCAAACTGTTACACTGAATATGTGTATATGTCTCTCTAGTTGATTAAGAGATGTGGTCTTGCTTTGTTGTCAACACTGGCCTTGAACTCCTGGGCTCAGTCAATTGTTCTTAGCATCCAGAATAGTTTGTAGACACGTGTTACCACACCTGGCTATTAGTGCATTCTTTTAAAATTATAGTAGCCAAAATCATCAGTCTAGAAGATTGTTTTGTTTTGGTTTGGTTTAGATTTTTTGTTTGTGGTTCTGGTGATTGAACCCAGAGTCTTGTCCATGGTAGGAAAGCATTGTACCACCGAGTTACACCCCCAGCCCCTAGACTTTTTTTTTTCTCTTTTAAAGGAATCAAGAGTCTGATATGGTGATGCAAGCCTATAATTCCAGCTACTGGGGAGACTGAGGCAGGAGGATCACAAGTTCAAGGCTAGCTTCAGCAATTGTAGACCCTGTCTTAAAAATAAAAAGGGCTGGGGATATAGCTCAGTAGTAGGATACCCCTTGGTTCAATCTCTAGTGCTAAGAGACAAAAAGAAAAAGAACTAGGGTGTTTTTCTGCCATGTTTATTATATACCATATTTTATTTGTTTGTTTTTTGGTGGGTGCTGGGAATTGAACTCAGGCCCTTGCATGGACTAGGCACTACCTCTGAGCTATATCCCAGCCCTGTATCATTATGTGTAAATTAAGTTATCTTCATCATTTTATTTAAAAAATTTTTTTTTTAGTTGTAGATGGACACAATATCTTTATTTATTATGTGGTGCTGAAAATTTAACTCAGTGCCTCACACATACTAGGCAAGCACTCTACCACTGATCCACACCCCCAGCCCAACTTACCTTAATCTTAACTCTTGCTTATTTTGTTCATGAATCTAGCTTGGAATCTAGTTGACAAGACACTTTAATACTGTTATAAAATAATAGTTCATTGTTGTATCTTTAAATTGAATAGGCTTGCTTTAGATTCCATCCTTCATTAAGGTGTTTTACTTTCAGAATTCTTGAGGGACAGGGTAGAGGGTTACTGCAAAGCTCATAATATTTTCAGCTCTTTCTTAAAGGTGGAAATACAGATTGAGAATCCCTAATTCAAACATCTGAAATCTAACATGCTCCAAAATACACAACTGTTTGAGCATGACAAATTTTGGAGCATGTTGAATTTCAGATTTTTTGATCAGACATTTTGAATTTTAGAGTTTTGGATTAGCAATGCTCAGCCAGTAAAGTCTGTGCAAATATGCCAGAATTCAAAAAATTCCAAAATCTGAAACATTTCTGGTTTCAAGCAATTTGGAAAACTGATACTCAACCTGTAGTTGCCAGCATAGTTCAAACTGCCATACTTCATAAACCATTGTGGAATGTAGATAGTTGAGATTGAGATTTAGCAATAACAGAATCTATCCTTACCATTGAGAGGAGGATTACTAGAAAGAGTGTATTGATTTTACTTAGTTGTATTGTGTTTTCGCAGCGTTAGGAATTAAACTCAGGGCCTTGGGCATGCAGGCAAGTGTACTACCCCCATGCTACATACCCAGCCCAGAATGAACTGTTTTTGAGGGGACAGAGGGTGTAGTTGAGGTGAGGAGAGTTTTAGTATTATATCCTTTTTTTTTTTTTTTTTTTTTTTTTTTTTTTTTTTTTTTACAATGTCTTTATTTTATTGCTTTGTATGCGGTGCTGAGGATCGAACCCAGGGCCTCACGCATGCGAGGCAAGCGCTCTACCGCTGAGCCACAATCCCAGCCCCCTAGTATTATATCCTTAATGTAACAAAAATCTAGTGTATTTGGGAACTATAGACTTCTCTAAATAAAAATCGCCATATTCCCCTGTGCTAAATCTTAAGTACTTTTGAAAATTGTAGAAGATGGAACCCCCTTTTGAAAATGTTGCTGTTCTGTTTCATAGTGTTCTAAAACACAAACCATTTTATGGCATAGTTCATCAAAATTAGATAGATTCATTAATATAAATAGATAAACCAAGTAGATAAGTGAAAATAATGACAAAAACTTCACTTTATTCCTTCATCTGTAGATGAACTATGTCTACTGGAAAATTATAAAAGCTATATTTTCCTAGATCACTTGAGTTTCTTCTTCTTGGTTCTGTTTTTGGTATTATTATTTTGGGAGTTATGGCCTCAAAACTGAGTTTGATGAGTCTTAAGAGAGAGTGGTGCTGTGGATGGAGAATGGAAGTGTTACTGAGTTCAGCACAGTGGCAGCCCCTCATGTGCTGCTGCCTTACTGTCTTCTGTAATTACACTGTGGAAAAGGAGACTCCAGGTGAGAGCTCATAGTTTAGTGCTGTTATGGAGGATTTGAAGTAGATTGCCTACTAGTCTTGATATCAGTCTGCATTAACTTTATCAACTAGTTTTATGGTATGGGACATCAAAAACTATACTCTTTAACTGAGAAATTTCCTTCTTTTTTAGTCCTGAGAGGCTCATGCATTTTATAAGAAATTATTCAGGTTATTGTTTTGTGTTGTGCGGTGGTAGTGGTTGTTTTCCTGTCCCAAGATCATCTGAATATCGGAAATCAGATACTTTGCCTACATTAGATAATTTGGCTTCCCATGTTTTAAACAGCTGCCAGTAAGAAGATAGTAGCTGATCTGTACTCATAATTCCAGGAAAGATTCTAATATCTATTGTCATTAAATGAGTGGGCTCTGTGTTGGTAGAGAGGGAAAAAAATTGGTAGTACCTCTTCCTATGGTAGATGTGCTTGGTTTGGAAGAGAATTGGGCAATTGAAAAAAGAACGAATTAGTATTCCTTTTCTCCTTATTCTGTTTTCTGATTACTGAAAGTAATAGCTATGTCACTTTACATTTCCATCTTACTTGCTTGCATCCCACTGCCCTGTCATATTAGTACTGTGACCTTGTAATTCTCCTCAAAGTAGTACTTGAAAATTGGAAATAGGTAGAAATGTGAACCTTCTGCAGCAAGTTTAATCAGTGTTGTCTCCCAAGATCAGAGAGAGGAGTCCGCAGAAGCATTTAGTCTGAAGGAAAAGTTAAAAATCACGGTTGGGTACAAACAAAGGGGCAAGTGAAAAGCAAAATATAAAATAGAGGATTTCAGTGTGTACCCACTTGAGAGTGCTCACTGTGCTAGAGTGAAACCTGAGAGTTACTAAGAATAACTTCCCATAACCAGGCAGCCAGGTCTGGGGTGTGGGGGAGAAAACAAAATCCTGACCGGGATGCTGTGCTCTCTGCCCTGAATAACTGCGTAGGACTGTCCAGTTTGTCTTATTCTTTGGATAGTTTAGATTCATTGCTCATCTTCACTGGGGAGCTTTTGGAGGTCAGAAGATTCTGGCACCCTTTGGAAAGGATATTTTTATTAAATTGGATTATAATTTAGACTTGCCGAACTTCCAGAAGAGTAGGACCTAATGCATTGCTCTTAAAGTAAGTGATTTTTTTGGAGTTCAGTTTTTAGCTTTGCTTATTCAAGTACAAAGGACAGAGCATAAGTTAAAAGTAAAGCCATCATTGCCTTTTATTGGTTTGTCTTGTTCATGGCATTTGAGATCTTAGATCACATCTTCCAGTTAGGTTGCTTTTGTCTTTCTGCCTGATAGGCCTAATGATGGTACTCTCTTGGCCATGTCTGAGGACAGGCAGAAAATGTCTGCCGTAGTAACCAAGCTCAAGAAACTTTGCTGCTTCAGTTTTAACTTACAGATGATTGTTCTCTCTACAGATTTTTGCAGCTCAAGTGGAAGCCCTTCTTTTCAGCCTATCAAAAGCCACATAACCATCCCAACAGCCCATGTGATGCCTTCTACTTTGGGGACCTCTCCTGCCAAACCCAATTCTACACCAGCTGGACCCTCTTCCTCCAAGCTTCCTTTGTCAGGGTTGGCTGAAAGTGTGGGGATGACAAGAAATGGAGACTTCAGTACAGTAAAACGTTCTCCAGGCCTATCTAGAGATCTCATGTATCTCTGTGGTGCTACTGGAGAAAATGGGATTGAGCAGTCCTGGTTTCCAGCAGTGGGCCATGAAAGAGAGGAAGAGATGAGGAAGTTTGATATTCCTAACATGGAATCTACTCTCAATCAGTCAGCTGTGATGGAGACACTTTATTCAGATCCCCACTACCGAGTCCACTTCCACAACCCAAGAACTGACACAAACAAGGAGTTATACAAAGTATTGCCTGAAGCCAAGAAGGCACCAGGCAGTGGGGCTGTGTTTGAGCGGAATGGACCACATCCTAGCAATAGTGGGGTGCTCCCCTTGGGGATCCAGCCTGCTCCTGGGCTCTCCAAGCCTCTGTCCTCTCAGGTATGGCAACCAAGTCCTGATCCTTGGCATCCCCGAGAGCAATCTTGTGAACTCAGTACTTGTCGGCAGCAGCTGGAGTTGATCCGTTTACAAATGGAGCAAATGCAGGTAGAGATCCTTCTTTCCTTGGATTTTGCACATTCCTGTGTTTTTCTTGGAACTGTACAGCCTTTGTCCTGAGTTTTAACTGTAAAGAAAACATTTGTTAAGAAAGAAGGAATATGTTTATAGACAGGAAATGAAGGTTCATGAGCACTTAACCATTGAATTTGCTGGTGGTCTAAACACCAAATAGGTTCTCCAAAGTAGAGGGTTATAAGGAAAAACCCAAACTTTGATTGCATGCTTTCTATATACCAGTCACTAGATTAGGTACTTTCACATATAGAATTTTATTTAATTCTCATAGCACCCTGATGACATAAATGTAGAAATTTACCAGAATTTTAAAATAATCTGTCTAGGGTCATAAAGGTGGCAAGTAGCAGAGCTAGGGTTTACGAATTATCTTTGAACATCTGTGTTCTTTCCACTATACCACTTTTGTATTTTTTAAGTCCTTATGCTATTAGAATAGGAAGAAAGGGAACAGGACATATTCTTCTTCTGTGGTTGGTGAGGACATCTTAGCTCCTGATTTGCCTCCATTGCCAAATAATAAAAGATAAAAATAAAAGATAAATGACCTTAGAAACTAGAGTCTTCCACTATTATGTATAATTATAAAGCACTAGTTTTTCCTTTTTAAAGGAATTTTTTTTAAATATTTTTTTAGTTGTAGATGGACACAATATCTTTATTTTATTTATTTATTTTATGTGGTGCTGAGGATCGAACCCAGTGCCTCACGCATGTGAGGCAAGCGCTCTACCACTGAGCCACAATCCCAGCCCCCTTTTTAAAGGAATTTAAAAAGAAAAACTAGAGCCTTTCTGAGCAGGGAATGTTTAGTTGGCAGAAATCTCCCTGGCAGTTTTTTCCAGTCATGCATCAGAGCTAAAATTATTTCATAAACATTGACCTTATCAGGCTGAGCTAAAGTGGGTCTTGAATGCAGACCCAGTTGATACCGTTCAGGGGTTTCAGGTCTGTATGGTCAAGATCAAGCCCCTCTGACCTTTTTGTCTTCCAGCTTCAGAATGGAGCTATCTGCCACCATCCTGCTGCTTTTGCTCCTTTACTACCCACCTTAGAGCCAGCACAGTGGATCAGTATCTTGAATAGTAATGAACACCTTCTGAAGGAAAAAGAACTGCTTATCGACAAGTAAGGTGGAAAGGGGTGCTGCATGATCAGGCTCTGTCTGCCTGGGACCCACTGAGGGCATCTGCCCAAGGGTGGTACACTCCCTCTGTTTAGGCCTGTGCCTTGCCTCATGGCAATGCTAGATTGATAAGTGGCCTCGTCTTGTGTCTAATGTGATAGGCCTGTTGTGTGTTCTGTGGGGGCTTTAGAGAGTACCTGCGAGGTAAACTAGTTAATTGCAGCTGATCTTTCCTTATTTTCCTCAGTCAAATTTTTCATTTGTTTTTCCTCCTTTGGCAAAATACAATGTCCAGAATGAGGGTATTTGCTTACATATTAAGGATTGTTACCCATTTGTCTAAGGAAAATAGGAACTCATATTGTGAGTAGGTTATCGTCAGGATCCTAGATCTGATTCTGCTGGCTTTTTGCAGGCAGAGGAAACACATATCTCAGTTGGAGCAAAAAGTACGAGAAAGTGAACTGCAAGTTCACAGTGCCCTTTTGGGCCGTCCTGCCCCCTTTGGGGATGTCTGCTTGCTGAGGCTACAGGTAAGCACTGGCAGCTGGGACAGTATTCTATTTGTCATAACTCAGTGTTTTCCCTTGAGCTATACAAGAGGTATAAAAGGGATCAAGGGACACAAGTATCCCTGTCCTCCAAGAGTAATTACAAAGCACCTTTAATGTGCCCTTGTGTGGAAAAGTTTTTTTTTGTTGTTGGTACTGGAGATTGAACTCAGGGGAACTTGACCACTGAGCCACATCCCCAGCCCTATTTTGTGTTTTATGTAGAGACAGGGTCTCACTGAGTTGCTTAGCGTCTCACTGTTGCTGAGGCTGGCTTTGAACTTGAAACTCTCCTGTCTCAGCCTCCCAAAGTGCTGGGATTACAAGTGTGAGCCACAACACCCGGCTATGGAAAAGTTTTGAGAGGAGAACCATGTGAAAGTCCAAATGCCTTGGTGTCATGTCAGGACACAGGGGGAACCAAAAGGCAGAATAAAGTGAATGACAAGGTCATAGAGTTGGGCAGTATTCTTAGAAGTCTTAATCTGCCAGTCAGGACCAAATGGAAGGAGAGGAGGCAATGAGGGATTTAGTTATTCTCATTTTTATTCCATGTTTAGGAGCATCTGAAGAAAACCACACTCTCACTGAGGTCAGTGTCTATGGGGATTGAGAGCTTGAAAAGAAGCCTGCTTTGTTGACCAAGCTTCTGCAACATGTACTTTTGAATGATGAGAATCAAGTAGATTATAATACTAGCTTTACCACCTAATAGGCCTATTAAGGCAGTATCCCATCTCACAGAAATAGAATGTTAGGACCTGAGGTTTTAGCTCAGTGATAGAGTACTTGCCTAGCACTTATGAGGCACTGGATTCCATCCTGAGCACCACATAAAAATAATAAGCTGGGCACAGTGGTGCATACCTGTAATCCCAGCAGCTCAGAAGGCTGAGGCAGGAAGATCACAAGTTTAAAGCCAGCCTCAACAACTTAGTGAGGCCCTAAGTGAATCAATGAGACCCTTGTCTCTAAGGAAAATATATTAAAGGGCTGGAGAGGTGGCTCAGTGGTTAAGTGCCCCTGGGTTCAATCCCTGGTGCCAAATAAATAAATAAATAAAATAAGTAAAAGTATCGTGTCCATCTACATCTAAAAACAATTAATAAAAAAAGAGCGGGGCGTGGTGGCGCAAACCTGTAATCCCAGCACTTTGGGAGGCTGAGACAGGAGAATCGTGAGTTCAAAGCCAGTCTCAGTAATGGTGAGGCGCTAAGCAACTCAGTGAGATCCTGTCTCTACATAAAACACAAAATAGGACTGGGGATGTGGCTCCGTGGTCAAGTGCCCCTGAGTTCAATCTCCAGTACCAAAAAAAAGAAAGAAATAGAATGTTAGAATGGCAAGGGTCTGTAGGTAAAAATCTAGTTTAGTCCTCTAATTTATTGGTAAAAAAAAAAAGTGAAGTCCAAGGAGGAGGAAGTACTTAAGATCACATAGAGAATGAGTGGAGGGAGCCAGGCCCTGAGCCTAAGTCTTGGGATGTCTTACCCTGTGTTCTTGGTGCATGTGAATGTGCACCAGAATCATCTGGAAGGCTTACCAAAGCACAGATTAATGGGATTCATCCACCATAGAGTTTCTGATTCAGTGGACCTGCAAGTAAGATTCCAAAATTTGCATTTCTAACAAATTCTAGCAATAGATGATGCTGATGCTATTTGTTCTAGGACCACACTTTGAGAAGCATTGCTTGAAGAAATTCTTGGAGAAAGGTGATACTTGACCATGAAGTATGCTGGGAATAAGTAAAGTACACGTGACTGTAAGGGTAGGAAACAATTACATATTAAGCATCTCTTGCAGGAATTGCAGAGAGAGAATACTTTCTTACGTGCACAGTTTGCACAGAAGACAGAAGCTTTGAGCAAAGAAAAGATTGAGCTTGAAAAAAAACTCTCTGCGTCAGAAGTTGAAGTACAACTCATCAGGGAGTCTCTCAAAGTGACACTGCAGAAGCATTCAGAGGAAGGGAAGAAACAGGAAGAAAGGGTAAGCTGAGACTATTCAGCAGGCTGAGGCAGGAGGATTTCAAGTTCAAGGCCAGCCTACACAACTTATGTCCTTGTCTCGTAATAAAAAATAAGGCTGGGGAATAGCTTAGTGGTAGAGTGCTTGTCTCTCATGTGCGAAGCCCTGGCTTTGATCACTAATACTGGGGGGGGAAAAAGGAAGGTTGAGCCAAGGAGTTGATGAGACTCTGATTCACAAAGGAGTTTGGGAGTCAGCCCTCTCTGCCAACAGCTTAGGTTGTTTTTGGCTTCCATTCCTGGAACCAGGAAAAAAAAGGTGAGACCCTTCATTGGCTTCTCACTCAGGACCCATCTAGTAGAAATGCAACCTCTCCTTTCTGCTTCATCTCCCCTGCAAAAGTACCACAATCAGGAAAAGTCATATAACACCCAGGTTGTGATGTGCTGCCAGCTGGCCTGGGTGGAAAACCAGCTTGGGCAGCCCAACTAGATGGCACTGTTGCCAAGATGTTTAAATACCTGGAGTAAATTGATTCCATTCAGACTAAAAAGTAGAGAAATATTTCACTTGAGCAGCTGGTTTGGGAGTTTATTTCTGCCTGTGCTCTTAGAATTGCCTTTGAGAGTCAGATTGGTCATCATTAGAGAAAGTGATTTAAAATCTTTTGGTTCTGTTGGTACTTGCATGGTTCTGTTGGTACTTTCAGTTCACAACGTGGCTCTACAGCACATGTTCTTGGGGAGAATGACTGGTAGTGTTTAGTCCTGGACCACCTGCATCAACCAACTAGAGCAATGCTTCTCAAACTTTATTTATTTATTTATTTTTAAATTGGGTCAATATCTCACTATGTTGCCTAGGTCAATTTCAAACTTCTAGACTCAAGTTATCATTCTGCCTTAACCTCCTGCGTAGCTGGGACTGTAGGCACATGCCACCAACCTGACTTCTCAAACTTCATTGTGCTTAAGAATCACTTGGGAGCCTGGCAGGGTGGTGCACACCTGTAATCCCAGCGGCTTAAAAGGTTGAGACAGGAGAATTTTAAATTCAAAGCCAGCCTCAGCAAAAGTGGGGTGCTGGGGCTGAGGTTGTGGCTCAGTGGCAGAGCGCTTGCCTCACATGTGTGAGGTACCACATAAAAATAAGTAAAAACAAAAATAAAGACACCGTGTCTATGTGTAACTAAAAAATATTAAAAAAAAAAAAAAAAAAAAGCGAGGTGCTAAGCAATCAGTGAGACCTTGTCTCTAAATAAAAAAGTACAAAATAAGGCTGGGGGATGTGGTTCAGTGGTTGAGTGCCTGAGTTCAATCCCTGGTACCCCCCAAAAAAAAGAATCACTTGGGAGCTGGGCATAGTGGCACATACCTGTAACCCCAAGATTCCAGAGGCTGAGGCAGAAGTATTGCAAATTCAAGGCCAGCTAAGGCTATTTAATGAGACCCCATTTTAAAATAAAAAATTTAAAAAGGGGCCTGAGATCCTGTGTTTCTGATAATTTTGGTGCTGTTGATATGGCAAGAACTTAAAAGAGTTTGTTAAAAAAGAAAATTTTAATAAAAATATGTGTATCTAAATTAAATAACCCAATACCAACAGGTTTATAATAAAGATTAGTAGTTCTGTGCCCCAGTTCAGCCTCACAAAGGTATCCAGTTTCAACTCTCCTCTCTCCCCTGACACATGCCTCTAAACTTCTGAATATTATGCTCTTCTTTCACTTTTTGATCAATTTTAGACGTTTTTTGTTCCATGGATGCTGTATCTTCTCCCTCTGACAATATTGATTATAGCTGTTTTAGATGTCTGAATCTGCTTTTGGTGTTATTTCCTTCAGGCTCAGTTTTTCCTGTTTTGATGTCTATCATGTTAGAAGCTTGATTATCCTTGAATGAGCACTCATATTTTGAAATGAAACCTTTAAAAACTGGATGGATAAAAGCTATGGGTTCATGTAGTTACCTGGTGGACTTCATTGTAAGATGATTAGACTTATGCTGCTCTTTTCATGTGTGAACTCTCAAATGTCAGTATCTTCTGAACGTCTTATCTATTTCTAGAAAAGAATTGTCAACCTGCTGCCTAATGGGGAGTCTGGGGAAGGAATATTTTTGGCCTTTGGATTCTCAGTGCTGAGGGGAAATTATTAGGCTTAGACTTCCATTGTTTTCAACTCAGTACTTCACTCTCTCTACTATGACTGATATCTTTCAGTCAGGAATCTCTCCCATTTGATTTCTCCAGAGAATATATCCCCCATCTCCTGTTGGGGAAGCAGGTGATAATTCAGTTATCTGCCTCAAGTCATTTACTTACATCTACCTCCTTTCATCTGAAAACATGTTAAAATCTCTTACATACTTTTGTCTTCTCTCTTGTTGTCTTTTTTTAAACTGCTCTTTTCTTTTTTATTTATTTTTTATGTGGTGCTAAGGATCGAACCCAGTGACTCATGCATGCGAGGCAAGTGCTCTACCACTGAGCTACAATCCCAGCCCTCTTTTCTTCTTTTTTATGGGTTAATGCTTTATTTCCTTCCTTTTATTTTTTTGGATCTTTTGGAAGGAAAAAGAGGTGGACATCTGTGGTCAGTTTTACTTCTTTTTTTTTTTTTTTAATCCAAAACTGTTTTATCAGCATGTTGAGTAAGTTTCCCAGGCGGTTCTGATGCATACTGAAATGTGAGAATCATAGGTTTAGAGCTTGAAGGGTATAGAAAAGACCTGGGGTAAAGCTTTTGGCTGATTCTCAGAGATCTTTCTTGGTACTGTTATGTCTTTGGATGGAATTAAGCCCATACCTCCTTTTTGACATCAGTGGGTCTGCCTCACTTTTTCTTTTTTCTTTTACTCTTCCAGCTTCCCTGTTTATAAGCTAAAGAAGGAAAAGTCTCCAACAAATCCCTTTTTCTTTTTTTGGTACCAGGGATTGAACTCAGGGGTACTCGACCCACTGAGCCCCATCCCCAACCCTATTTTTTTTTTAATTTTTTTTGTTGTTGATGAATCTTTATTTAATGAATTTATTCATATGTGGTGCTGAGGATCCAACCCAGTGCTTCACACATGCTAAGCAAGCACTCTACCACTGAGCCACAATCCCAGCCCCCCAGTCCTATTTTGTGTTTTATTTAGAGACAGGGTCTCATTGAGTTGCTTAGCACCTTGCCATTGCTGAGGCTTGCTTTGAACTCAAGATTCTCCTGTATCAGCCTCCTAAAGTGCTGGGATTACAAGTGTGTGCCACCGTGCCCAGCTCCAACAAATCTTTATTGAGTGCCTGCTCTGTGCCAAGCCTTGTGCTATGTGTGCTTTAGGGATGCAGTGTTTAGCAAAATGGATATAGCCCTTCCTCTTGAAGAGTTTTTAGTCTCATTAGCCCTTCCAGATGATTGCTCAGCTTTATATCATGTGTGGCATTGAGGAAAGAGTACATTACCTTTCTCACCAGACTGGTTGTATGTTAACAGGGAAATTGTATATACTACTGAAATTCAATTCTGAAATAGACCACCTGAAATTAACATCAGACTCTACAGGTTTAAGGGTACTGTCTCGAACAAGATGTACTTATTTCAGATGCCAGATGCAAGTTCTGGGATTCCAAGGCCATACATAGTTATGATCAGCTGGCTACAAATGCAGATGTTCCTATGATTCTTCCAGGTTCAATAATTCTCTAGAATGACTCCCAGAAGGCCAGATGTGGTGGCACATGCCTGTAATTGCAGTCGCTTGAGAGTCTGAAGCAGAAGGATTGCAAGTTCAAAGCCAGCTTTGGCAATTTAGCAAGGCCCTAAGCAAGTTAGCAAGACCTTGTCTCAAAATAAAAAGTGTCCCAGATTCAACCCCTGGTACCAAAAAAAAAAAAAAAAAAAGACTTCTGGAACTCTAGGAAGTACTATATAGGTTGGGTATTTGTTTGTTTGTTTGCTTGTTTTTAAGCTTATTTTTAAATGGTGCTGAGGATCGAACCCAGTGCCTCACACGTGCTAGGCAAGTGCTCTGCCATTGAGGTACAGCCCCAGCCCTTGTTTTTCTTTTTGAGCTGTGGTCTCAATACGTTGCCTAGGCTGATCTTGAACTCCTAGGCTCAAGTGATCCTCCCACCTCAGCCTCCCAAGTAGTTGGGACTAACAAGTGCATACCACAGTGCCTGGCCTGATTACAGTATTATTATAAAAATTACAATTCAGGAATGACCAGATGAAAAATGACATTAGGTGAAGTATGGGAGGGTCTTGAAATCAGTGCTATCCCAGAAAATCAGGATTCCTCACTCTCCCAGCACATCCTTATGTTCCACCAGGAAGCCCCACCAAGCTTAGGTGTCTCAAGTTTTTACTGGAGTTTGTTTATGTAGGTCCCAATTCCTCTGCTAATCCCTCTCTTCAGGAGGTTGAACTCAAATGCAGTTGATCTCTGTGGTGACCAGCCCCATTCTAAGTCATGTTGTTAGTATAAATTTATTTATGGTAGACTCTGGTTCTCTAACAAAGACACCTCCCATCCTATTCCAAAATATTCCAGAGGCTTAGAGGTTACCTCCAGGAACCTATCAAAATATTTATCATACAACGGAAGTGATACTGCCAGTATTTAAAAGCTGCCTCAGGAGCCCTCATCCCTGTCCTTAACTGGAAATTTTAGGTTTGTTAACTCTACAGTTTATATCCCAATCCAAAATTGCAAAATTTGATTAGCTTCCTATCTTTCTTTTTGGAACCAGGGGATCTGAACCACTGAGCCACATCCTCAGCCCCCTTTTTATATTTTATTTAAAAACAGGGTCTCACTGAGTTGCTTAGGGCCTTGCTGAATTGCTGAGGCTGGCTTTGAACTCATAATCCTCCTGCCTCAGTCTCCTAAGCCACCAGAATTACAAGTATTCACTACCATGCCTGGCAGCTTTCTGTCTTTATTGCAGTAGAACAATATGTATAGCCCCTAACAACAGAGACAGTGGTCACTTTGAAGAAGTTAATGTTTAGGGTTTTATAAAAGTGAATGGAAATAGGGGCTGGGGTATGGCTCAGTGGTAGAGCGCTTGCCTAGCATGCGTGAGGCAGTGGGTTCGATTCTCAGCACCACATATAAATAAATAAAATAAAGGTCCATTGACAACTAAAAAATATTTTTTTAAAAAAATGAATGGGGTTGGGATTGTAGCTCAGCAGTGGAACGCTTGCCTTGCACACGTGAGGCCCTGGGTTCGATCCTCAGCACCACATATAAAGCAATAAAATAAAGACATTGTGTCCATCTACAACTAAAAAAAAAATATTAAAAAAAAAAAAGAATGGAAATAGACTTGACATTTTTTTCCTTAGGTCAAAGGTCGTGATAAACATATCAATAATTTGAAAAAGAAATGTCAGAAGGAATCAGAGCAGAACAGAGAAAAGCAGCAGCGTATTGAGACTTTGGAGCGCTACCTGGCTGACCTGCCTACACTGGAAGACCATCAGAAGCAGAGCCAGCAGGTAGTAGCAATGTCTAGGTACACCCAGGGCAAATAGGGGTGGCCAGGCAGGTAACTTTCTCCTTATCTGCTGTCTATACTTATCCTGTGGCTTTCCTGAAAGGAAAATCACAAAGAAATCATGTCCAAGTTTATATCTGTCTTTGGCTTACTGACCCACACATGGGATTCTGTCTCTTAGCTTAAGGATTGTGAGTTGAAGAGCACAGAGCTGCAAGAGAGAGTGGCTGAGCTGGAGAGTTTGCTGGAGGAGTCCCAGATAGCCTGCAGAGAGAAGGAGGATCAACTGGAAAGCCTGAGACAGAGAGAAGTGGAATTCTCCACTAGACATAGGTAAATACCCCTGTGGAATTAAGGGAAGGAGGGGAGAGCTAGGTTCTGGTGCTGGCTACCCCCACTCACTTACATGTATGCCTTTGAGTGCTTGTGCAAATCTTTTTACTCCTTTGAGCTTCATGTTGTTCGGATTATGAATAATAAAGCTGCTAATGGGCAAGGAATGTGTCTTTGGGATGGCGCAGGGTATATATGGAGGTGCATTGGGGGCTTATTGTAACCTTTGGGAGGATTCAACCCAATGCCTGGCATATGATTTTGAGTATGTATAAACTGGATGAATGAAAACCCTTTAGAAACTAGGAAACTAGATATCTGTATATTTTCAAAAGTAGATCCTGGGGGTTATCCATATTTGGAACCTTTTAAGTCAAAGGCTACCAGGAGCACCTTTTGTTTCTCCTCAGCCCTTACGGAATTGCTAATTGCTAGGAACCTTTCTGAGAACACAACAAGAAGCCATACTGTGCTCCGAGGGTGTCTTGGGAGCCTCTTCCATATTAATAGCATTTTCTGAAAATGTGATGGCTGTGTCTCAACAGCCTCTTGGATCAAATCCAATTTCTAATGAGTGGATTGAAATTACCGTCCCATATTCAACCACAGTGATCCTGTTGTTTATCTCAGCAGACAAGCCATGCTTGAGGTGAATGTAAGGGATACATTGGGGGATACTATTGGTCAGAGTTAGAAGCAAGGTTAGAAGACAACCTTGGCTCTTCCCCACAATATGAGTGCTAAGAAAACAGAAGTTCTTTTGTGTTGGGTGTGATGACACATGCTTATATTCCCAGCTACTCAGGAGGCTTAAAGCAGGAGGATTCCAAGTTTGAGGCCAGCCTGGGTAACTTAAGCTCCTGTCATAAAATAAAATAATAAAATACAATATGAAACAATATAAAACAAAACTCAACCCAGCTTAACTCAGTTCAATAGCAGAGTGCTTACCCAGCATGTAGAAGGCTCTGGGTGAAATTCTCAGTACTGCCCAAAAGAAAAAGAAGCTATTTTTTATTTTCCAAATTTTCTATAGTAAATATGTGTGATGCATGGTTATTTTTTAAATATCAAAACAAAGAATACAAGAGCCTTGAGCAAGTAAAGAATTGATGGCACATTACATAGATTCTGGCCACTAGGGAAGAGAACCAACATTGAGTAGCTTCAGTGTTCAGGCACACCCCACATTACAGCAGACTTAAGTCTCTATCCTAGCTGTGGCTCAGAGGGGCTGGAGTGTCTTGCCCCAAACCCAAAAAATAGCAGAACCAGGAGTCAAACCAGATACTTCTAACTTCAGAGTTCTTGAAGAGGCCACTGTATTTCAGCCTGCAAGATAAACAGTCTGTGGAGGAAGCCAGTGGAGAAGGTTCCAAAGTGGAAATGGAGTCCCGACAGAAGGAATGTGATTCCCTCCGAAAGGTGACTGAGGGTGTTCAGGCTATAATGAGGGGTAGATTGGGAAGAAGAGAAGTTTTTTGTGTGCTTGGAAGGAACTTTGAATTCCTGGTTTGGGGCCATGTAGGATCTGGTATTAGGAGCTTTTCTCTCTTCTAAGTAATCAACCCTGCATAGTAAGTTTGCATTTTAAACATTCATCCTTATGACAGAACAACTTCACTCATCAGAAATACAGACAGAAGTTAGGGAGGACATGCCTCTCATCATTCACACTAGATGACCCCAAATGGTGCATTGAAGCTTGGTGCACTTTAGTTGTGGCTCAGGTCCATGCAGAACTGCTTGTATTGGAAAGTTCTAACCATTGAGGTGGCTTGGCTTCTCAGTTCAAAAGAGAAGAGGAAGTCAGGGGCCTGCTGGTGAGACTGGTTTCAGGTCAGCATAAAAGAAGACTCAGAAATGGTCCAGAGAAGCCGGGCGTGGTGGCGCACGCCTGTAATCCCAGCACTTTGGGAGGCTGAGACAGAAGAATTGCAAGTTCAAAGCCAGCCTTAGCAACGGCAAGGTGTTAATCAACTCAGTGAGACCCTGTCTCTAAACAAAACACAAAATAGGGCTGGGGATGTGGCTCAGTGGTCTAGTGTCCCTGAGTTCAATCCCTGGTACCAAAGGAAAAAAAAACGGTCCAGAGAACACCCAAGGCCTTGAAAGTACAGGAAGCTGGGATTGCTAAGAGTCTCCTTGGATAGTCAGTGTAACCAAAACTCAAAGTAGCAACCATCATAGCCCTGTTTAGGACAAACTTCATTAAATTGAAATTTTAGCCATGTCCTTTTCCAAAAAACCACAGTGGCTGTAGTGACTGTATATGAAGTTGATTCCACTGTAGTTGTAGGGTGAGGGTCCACTGCTTCCCCAGTATCATATCACATTCCTACATAAACTTCTGTGTGATCAGAGCACAGGAGTCACAGGAGTGTGAAGCTAGCTAGCCAGACTCAGGAGTCTGAGTTAGGTTTCTGTAGGTAAAACTAACTAATCATCACCCTGGTCAAAATTTATGGATTTTGACCATCATCTAGTGGGGTTGATAGCCAGACCACAGATCCTAGTGCAGTCCCTTGTCCTCTGACCTCACCATCAGCCTTCCTCGGTAATTTTGCCTTTCAGATTGTGGAGAAGCAACAGCAGAAGATCGATCAGTTGTGCTCACAAATACAGGTAAACAGGAATCCTTGGGGCGTAGTGGGGACTCTAGAATTCAGCTAACATTTCACTTTGTTCTCTGCCATGTGATTTGCTTAATGTTGATGATACAAGCAGAATGAAACCTAGTCACTGCTTTTTTTTTTTTTTTTTTTGGTACCAGGGATTGAACTGTGGGATGCTTGACCCCCTGAGCCACATCCTCAGCCCTGTTTTGTGTTTGATGTAGAGACAGGGTCTCACTGAGTTGCTTAGCGCCTCGCCATTGCTGAGGCTGGCTTTGAACTCGCGATTCTCCTGTCTCAGCCTCCCTAAGTGCTGGGATTACAGGCGTGCACCACTGCTCCTGGCTTAGTCACTGCTTTTGAGCATGCAGTCTTGTTAGGAGAACAGACAGATGTGGCAGGAATTTCAGCCCAGTGTTTCGGGTACAAGTACAGAAGAGTCAGTGGGAGGAGATGTCACAGAAAGGTTTCTGGAGATCTTGAGCTTTGAAGGATGAGTACAAGTTAACCAGGCAGAGAAGAGAAGCTGGGTAGGATGGTACTGGAATTCCAGGAGGAACAGCATGAGTGGGAACTTGGAGGCATGAAACAGCATGGCTTGAACATGGACCTACAAGCAGTTTGATATTGTTAAAGTAGTCATAGACTGCTTAATAACAGGGTGGGGAGATTCATTTTGACTTAATCATTATGCAAACATCATACAGTATACTTACACAAACTGTAGATGTATATGTCCATCATTGATCAAAACATCATTATGCAGCATGTGACTGTCATTTTAAGGTGCTGAGAGGAGATCTGGAAGTTCCAGGCTATGGGAGGGCCTTGTCTATGTTAGCTTTTATTCTTTTTTTTTTTTTTTGTAATTTTTTTTTAGGTGTAGATGGACACAATATCTTTATTTATTTATTTTTATGTGGTGCTGAGGATCAAATCCAGTGCCTCACGCATGCAAGGCAAGCGCTCTACCACTGAGCTACAATCCCAGCCCCTAGCTTTTATTCTTTACGTAGGTGATAGAAATCCATTGCACCATTTTAGCGGTGTGATGTGGTCAAGCTTGCAACTCAGAATTAAATGTGGAAGATTGGCAGCCTAGATAGAGGCACAGCCAGGGGACTATTGCAAAAAAATTCTAGAGAGGTGATGAGTGAATGTGGCATAAGGGAGCATAGCAGGAGATATGAGAGAACAGACTTAATTGACTTTTAGAAAGAGTCAGTGACTGACAGAGTGTGGGGGGTTGAAGAATAGGGAAGAACCAAAGACAGCTCCTGGTTTCTATTTTGGACCAGAGTGGGAGTGTCCTTAATTAAGTTCTCCAAAAAATCCTGAGCAAAGCAAGTTCACTCAGGTTCTCTTTGGATGCTAAAAGAGGGTTTTTATTTTTTATTTTTTTGTTTATTTGGTACTGGGGAATGGATCCAGGGGCACTTAACCACTGAGCCACATCCCTAGCTCTTTTTTGTATTTTATTTAGAGACAAGGTCTCACTGAGTTACTTATGGCCTTGCCAAGTTGCTGAGGCTGGCTTTGAACTTGTGATCTTCCTGCCTCGGCCTCCTGAGCTGCTGGGATTACAGGGGTACGCTATCATGCCCAGCACTAAAAGAGGTTTTGTTTTGTTTTTTTAAAATATTTTTTTAGTTGTAGATGGACACAATATCTTTATTTATTTATTTTTATGTGGTGCTGAAGATTGAACCCAGTGCCTCACGCATACAAGGCAAACGCTCTACCACTGAGCTATAAGCCGGGCACGGTGGTTCAAGCCTGTAATCCCAGCACTTAGGGAGGCTGAGACAGGAGAATTGCGAGTTCAAAGCCAGCCTCAGCAATGGCGAGGTGCTAAGCAACTCAGCGAGACCCTGTCTCTACATAAAACACAAAATAGGGCTGGGAATGTGGCTCAGTGGTCGAGTACCCCTGAGTTCAATCCTGAGTACCAAAAAAGAAAATAGTACACTTTTGGGCTGGGGATATAGCTCAGTTGGCAGAGTGATTGCCTTGCATGCACAAGGCCCTGGGTTCAATTCCCAGCACCACAAAAACAAAACAACCAAACCACTGAGCTATAATCCCAGCCCCTAAAAGAGGTTTTTATACCAAACATATGAAATGCACTCTGAGGAACAACTGATGGCTGCTGTTTTCCCTTTGCCTTTGTTTTTGTTAGGGTTGGGTTATGTCTAATTAGCTTACTAATTTCAAGTCCTTAAGGTGGTAGTCAAGCCTAGTGAACATACGTACCCATTTAAAAAACCAAATTTTAGTTGTTGTTTTTTTTTTGGTGGTGGTGGTGGTGGTGGTACTGGTAATTGAACCCAGGGACTCATGCATGCCAGGCAAGTTCTCTACCATTGAGCTACATTCCCATCCCCAGCCCTTCTAGGGGTTTTAATGGATCTTCAAGTAGGTTTCCTGGAACCCTGAAATCTCAAAAAGTTTGTAGAAGCCAAATATTTTATTTTTTAATTTTTATTATTATGCTGGAGATTGAACCCAGAGCCTCACACATGTCAAACATGTGCTCTTCCTCTGAGCTACATCCCTAGCCCAGCATTTATCCATCATGAGACAATGCAGGCAAATTAAATGTCAGGTGAATTTACTAATATAAGGTAGGTTCATTGTGGTCATCTTGGGTATTTCATGGTCATGAACCTTGGTATTTATATTTTTGTTAATACAAAATGGTGAAATTGATGGGCATGATGGTATACATATATAATCTCAGTGACTCAAGAGGCTGAGGCAGGAGGATTGCAAGCTGAAGGCCAGACTGGGCAACTTCGCAAGGCCCTGTCACAAGATAAAAAGGACAGAGGGATATAGCTTAGTGGTAAAGCGCCTGAGTTCAGTTCCCATAACCACCAAAGAAAGGAAAAGTTAAAAATTTTCACTTTAAATATCTGTTCAAATCAGGTGCAAAATGGAAGGGGGGAGAACTGGAATGAATAGGATGAGAAGACAAGAAGATAAAAAGTATCTCCTCCCTATGACCTTAATCGCCCCTCAACACATGCACACACACAGTACTCACCAGATTAGATGCCTGTAAGTGTGCTCTCCCGCCCCTTTCTGTCTCTATCAGAAGCATTTCATACACATTAGGGGCATTTGACTGTTGGCTCCTCAGATACAGGGAATTTTTGGCCGGATGTAGTAGCACCAGCCTGTAATCCCAGCAACTCAGGAGGCTAAGGCAGTAGAATCCCAAGTTGGAGGCCAGCCTGAGCAATTTAGTGAGACCCTGTCTCAAAAAAAAAAAACATTTTTGGGGCTGGGGTTGTAGCTCAGTGGTAGAGTGCTTGCCTAGCATGCGTGAGGCACTGGGTTTGATTCTTTTTTTTTTTTTTTTTTTTTTTTTTTTTTTTTTTTTTTTTTTTTTTTTTTAATGTTTATTTTTTAGTTGTAGGTGACAGAATATCTTTATTTTATTTTTATGTGGTGCTGAGGATCGAACCCAGTGCCTTATGCGTGCTAGGCGAGCACGCTACCACTGCGCCATAATCCCAGCCCCTGGGTTTGATTCTCAGCACCACATATAAATAAATAAAATAAAGGTCTATCAACAACTAAAAAAATATTTAAAAAAAAAAACAAAACATTTTTGCTGGGGAATGATATTGACCAAATTATATTGTTATATTGTGTGCATATATGAATATGTAGCAGTAAATCCCATCATTATACCAATAAAAAAATGTGCAAAAGTAAAAAAATTTAAATGGCGGGGAATGCAATTTGGTGGTAAAGTGCCCTGGGTTCAATCCTCAGTACTGCCCCTGCTCCCTGACCCTCCCCCCAAAACAGAAAAAAGACAAGGACTGTTTGATATTCTTTTTAGTATCCTCAGTGCCTGTCAAGTGCTCAGTGTTCATATTGAACTCAACTGAATAGCACATTCTCTGCATTCAAAAAAGTTACATTCAGTCAGGCACAGTGGATCACACTTGTAATCCAAGCATCATAAGACAGGAGGATCACAAGTTTGAGGCCACCTTCAGTAATTTAGCAAGGTTCTTAGCAACTTAGTGAGACCCTGTCTCAAAATTAAAAATTAAAAGGACTTAGGAATGTGGCTCAGTAGTGAAGTTTCCCTGGGTTCAATTCTTAGTACAAAAAAATAGTTACATTCAAATGGAGGGAAGATGCATGTATACAGCCAACAGAATATTAAGTAGATACAGACATGAGACATGATGGACATGCACATGACGGGTGGGATAAAGTTTGGTTGGATCTAATTTGCAGAGTGAAGAAGGCTCAGATAGGCCTTGGAGGCACTGTAGAGTGACAGGCAAAGCAGAAGAGCAGGCTGAACAGAGGAGAAGAGGAGTGAGTAAGGGCCTTGGAGCTGGAGCCTTTAGGGATGAAGACCAATCATTCAGTGTGGCTGGAGTGGATGCTATGCAGAGTTGGTGAAAAAGTGATAGCAATAGGAAAATAATAGGAGTCAAATGTCCTGGTATACTCTGCTGAGAAGCTGGTCTCAGTTTCATATGTGGTCAGTGGCAATAAAGGGTTTAAATGAGAAGTCACAGATGAGGTCTACTCTAAAATATCAATTGGGCATGGTGGCGCATGCCTGTGATCCCAGGGACACTGGAGGCTGAGGCAGGGGAATTGCAAGTTCCAGGCCAGCCTGGACAACTCAAATTCTGCCTCAAAAAAGGGGGTAGGGTTGGGTGTGGTGGCATATGCCTATAATCCCAGCGGCTCAGGAGATTGAGGCAGGAGGGTCGCAAGCTCAAGGCCATACTCAGAAATTTAGGAGGCCCTAAGCATCTTAGTGAGACCCTGTCTCCAAATAAAAAATAAAGATTGGGAGCTGGGCACAGTGGCACAAGCCTGTAATCCCAGCACTTAGGGAGGCTGAGACAAGAGAATCACGAGTTCAAAGCCAGCCTCAGCAATGGCGAGGCGCTATGTGGCTCAGTGGTCGAGTGCCCTTAGTTCAATCTCCAGTATCCCCCGCCCAAAAATTGGGGATATGGCTCAGTAATAAGCACCCCTGGGTTCAGTCCCTGGTACCAAAAAGAAGAGGGATGTCTGAAGGTATAGCCAGTGGTAGAGTGCTCCACTATCCCCACTACCAGGAAAAATGATAGTAATAATGATCTCTCAGTAGCAGTGTGTGAGCAGGGTAGGACTTCACTATAATGGTCCAGGCCAGAGATGATATGATCTAAACCAGATTTGTTACTCCTGGGTGTTTTTGCCTGGCTGTGGAATTCAGAGTCTAGAGCAAGAACTAGCTCAAGAAGATGGAACAAGCCAGGCTCTGAGAGAGGAGGCCCAGCGGAGAGAGACAGCCCTACAACAGCTGCGCACAGCTGTGAAAGAGGTGAGTTGCATTGACCAGGCCCCTTGGTACAGCCTCCACAAACCTGACTTCTCTGTCTGCCTTACCTAACTCTTCCCTATAAAAACCCCAGTGTTGAAGAGGTGCCTACTGAGCTTTTTGAGTAGAGGAATGGGAAGATTCATTGCTTCATTCTTTATGTTAAAGACCTTAAACATTTATTATTATTCCTGGCCATATTACTCAGGAATGTCTCTCAGATGTGGAAGTCATTCTCTCTCTCCCTTTTGTCTTCCTGCAGCTACAGGTGTGTGGGTTTGGGGAGGGAGTGTTCAAGAAAACTGATGGTTTGGTAGTCATGCAGTGAACAGAGCTGTCAGTAGAGGGCCTCCAAGTGCCTAGGAGGGAGTCTCCCAGAGCTAGGATTGTCACATGACCTTGTGGGAGTGTGGGGGAGGGGCTGGAAGAACAACTTCAGAGCCTTTAAAACAGAATAAAGGTAGGAAGGGAGGAGAAAGGATTAGGCTGTCAGAAAGAGGGAGGGAAAGAGGCATGGGTATGCATAAATAGCTGGTCTGTGTAGTGAAGCCTGTCCACTGAGCTGAGGGTTTGAAAAGGTGGGACACATTCAGTTCTTGATCCTCTAGTCTCTACCTTCCCCAGCTGCACACCCAGTAGCTACTAACTGTAATGTTCTTACTTGCCCCCTTTATTCCTCTGACAGCCTGTGATCAGACTGGCTGGTGGCCATTTTTGTCAGGGTGACAGGGAGAGATTGAAACCAGTGTCTCCTCGGATTTCACTGTTCACGTTAGGCCATCTCTAATAGCCTGGCTAACAGAGTTGGCTGAGGGACTGGCTTCAGATAGAGTTCCTAGGGCAGGATCTTCTTCTCTGGTTCCTGGACAGAAACCTGGAGGCTGATGACTCAGAGGCTGCTGAGGAACAGCTTCCTTTCCAATGCTGGATCCCTGTGGGCCCAGCCTACCCATAAGGAGGAAGCAGGCCTGGTATGGGCGGTGGGGTCAGGGGTGCTAAGCCTGTTAGTAGGGGGAGGGGAAACATCGCTTGTGACTTACACTCTTACCTTCACATACATAAATCCATATCTGCACATAAATGCAGACACTCTGCCTTTTCCTGAGCCTGGGTTAATGTGCTTACCCATCTGTCTGCTCAGCTCTCAGTGCAAAACCAGGACCTGATTGAGAAGAATCTGACGCTGCAGGAACACCTGCGCCAGGCCCAGCCAGGGTCCTCATCTTCACCAGACACAGCCCAGCTGGCATTTGAGCTGTACCAGGAGTTGGCCAGTTGCCTTCAAGATTTGCAGGCCGTCTGCAGCATTGTGACCCAGAGGGCCCAAGGCCACGACCCCAATCTCTCCCTGCTCCTGGGCATTCACTGTGAGTCCTCAGGCCAGTTTGGGACCCATGAAAAGAGGGACCTTCATTCTCTCATCCCATCCAACTTTCCTATCCTTATCGTAACATGCAAACAAAGTGCATAGACCTAGTTAGTTATTGATCTCCAGGAGATTTATGTATTTCACAGAGTAAGTGTTCTGTAAGTCTTTTTTGTGAACAGTCTTCTTACGGGGTGCTTGTAAGCAGGACAGAGTTGACCTTAAGCAGCAAGTTATCAGCCCACTGTACCCAGCTGCTTTTTTAGAAGTGCCATGTCTGAAGGCTGGGTGTGTAGCTCAGTGGTAGACTGTATTTGCCTAACATGTGTGAAGCCCTAGATTCAATCTTCAGTACTGGGGGCGGAAATGCTATGTCATAAGATCATGGGCCTCAGATACTGCCTGTCAATACTGCCCCTTCCACATGAAAGTGTCTCCCAACTGATTTATTAACACTCTTTAAATGCTCTCCTCCTCAGCCACACAGCACCCAGGGACTCAGCTAGATTTGCAGAAGCCAGATGTCATCAAGAGGAAACTAGAAGAGGTTCAGCAGCTGCGC
This sequence comes from Geosciurus inauris, assembly GCA_004024805.1. NCBI lineage: Eukaryota > Metazoa > Chordata > Mammalia > Rodentia > Sciuridae > Geosciurus > Geosciurus inauris. The sequence goes on from PVHX01007730.1 coordinate 61,450, forward strand.
CATGACATCGAGGACTTAAGGACCACCATGTCAGACAGATATGCCCAGGACATGGGAGAAAACTGTGCCACACAGTGAGGAGTGCTGGGCGTGAGATAGGCTGTATTCCCTGGAGGGTGGGGGAGACCTGAGCTGTTGAGAGCCTGGCCAGGAGTCCCTGCCCTGACAATCCCGTCTGTTGCTGCTGCTCCCAGAGAAGAGTCAGAAGGGAGAAGAAAGCCCTTCAGGGGGCCACGAGCTAGTGAGGGAGTACCCGGCCTTTCCTCACACTGGCTTTGCCTTGTTGAACTGCTGTTTGTCCTGTTGTCCTAATTCACCCTTTTGAGGGTAAGTTACTAATTAACTTTCTCACAGGTTTTCCTGATAAGTCCTCACAAATTGTTCCCAGCCCTAGGCTGACATCAAAGGCAAACAAACAGCTCACCTCCTTTCTCCATCCTCTGGGATGAATGCACATTCATTCCCACTCCATACTTTGGTCCTGCTGATGCCCAGAACTCCTTAGGGGAGCCTGAAAAGGCCAAGCACAACAGAGACCATTTTGAGAATTCTCAGGCCCCATGTGCCCCTTCCTGGGAATGGAGCTGGCTGGCTGCGTTTTCTCAGGCCCAGGCCCACTGCTGCTTCCTCAGGGCTCTTACTCTCACAGAAGCCTCAGGGTGATCTGTTCATCAGCGGAGTTCCCACTAGGATCAGGACTCCAGGGTTCCTTAATCTGCCTGCCGTGCCATCTTCTCAGGAGACTTTACTCCACAGCTGCCCTGTGTCTGTGTGATCAGCATAGCTCCTTCGGTGTTCTCAGACCTTCAGCGCTGCCCTTTCTTGGAGTACATTCTTCTCTGTGGTTCTGGGATCAGGCTGAATTCCCGCCCCACCAGACCACAGGGCAACCTTCACACTGCTTCCCTCAAGGCTGATCTGATTTGTGCCTCTCTCTTCTTGGGGTGTGTGGAGGGGGTCTTTTCCCTTTCCTGCTCTGGCTTCCTTGAAGAGTTCAGGGTAGGCAGTATGGGTTAGCTTTAAGGTGTGACTTCCAGTGTTTTCTGGGTTTTTGTTTCTGTGGGGCCTTAGGACCCTCTGCTTTTTGGTTTTTCTTGCTTCCTTGTTTATGGAGCATCTCACAGTTGTTAGTGTCTGGTTGTTGGGTCAGCCCCAGGTCTCCACTAGATCTGGAGCCAGGACAAGCAGGGGCCATGTGTGAGTATGGGGATCAAAGCCGTGCAGGAGTGGAGAAGCAGCCATGACAAGATTCGTGGTAAGCTTTGGGCTGTTGGCAGCATCCTGAACCTTACTCAGGCCTGAATGAGCCTCCTTCTTAAGTGTTTTTACAAGTTTGTGTTTTATTTATGGAGTGACTTATCCCTTCCATTCAAAGCAGCCCCACCCAGCTGGCGGTCCCTTAAGCCTCTGGGCTCCTGCCTCCTTAAGCAGAGCTGCCTGGTTGGTCTCCACCCTGTGTTGGGAGCCCAGCCAACATGCTCACGGGTATTTTTCCTCACAAAGTTTATAAACAGTTATTTATATGAATCTTTGTTATGTCAGCTGGTTTGTATTGCCTATTTTGATTACAAAATAAAATATTTAACAGACACATCAGTTTTTCATAGCTTTCCATCACTACTGTTCCTCTGCCACACCCCTCATTTTGGCTTGTTGGAGCCAAAGACTGGGTGACTTAGCCAGGTTCCCCGGGCAGCAGCAAAGAGGGACTTTTTGTCAGGTCCCTTCTTCACGTCCATCTCTCAACCACTTCTGCTTCTTTGCTGTTCTGTGGGGACAAATAAGATCTTTTCCTACACCACTTTGTTGGCAAAGCTGCCCTGAGTCATAAAGTTGCCACTGGAAAGAGTTTCAGCAAGTCTCTCAGAGGGGAAGTCTGGCCTCTGGGTTTCTGTGAGGAAGTGGCTTCCCCAGAGCAGAGCAGGCACTGTTGCCTCAGAGCGCCAGTGTTGTCTTCCTGGGCTATTAACTGAGCCCTGGACCAGAGGGGCATTATGTGCAACCTGGCCCATAGCTGTCTCCAAAGTCGGGCTAGTGTTGGGAGTCTGCTCCCTCGGAACTCTCTGGATTCTTGCTGAGTAGCAGCAGCTGTGGGGTGCCATTTGCAGCATGGAGTTGAGGGCAAGCTGAGGCCACCCCAAGACCAGCTGTAGATCTTTAACAAGGGCTGTCTTGAGCCCAGACTCTGGAGTCCTGGCACCAACCTTGGTGTTCACACTCCCAGAGCTGTCAGCCTAGTATCTTGGTCTCAATCTGGCTCCTGGAGGGTGTGGTCCTTGCTTCCTGTCGCCACCCTTTCTTGTCTAAGCCTGCAAGAGTGGAGAGAAGCTGTAGGGAAAATCCCTGGCGGGGACTGCCCCTGCTTTGGTGTGCCTCCTATCCAGGAACTTTTGAGTTTGAAAACTGCTCAAGCCTTGCAAAGTCCGAAGCCGAACTATACCATCGTGGCACCTCCTGGAGACCAAGGGTAGCACTGGTGGGTAGGTGGATGTACCAGAACCCGAGTGAGCTGCGAAGGCTTTTGCTAAACCCTTTTGCTAAATCCTCGCCCCCACCCTCCCAGGCCTTCACTGCCACCTGTCCCTCCCCTGGACCGAGCGCCCCAGAACAAGCAATGGACGAGGAGGACGGGGTGGGGGTAGGGCGCAGCTGTAGAGGACTGGGGTCCTCTGCGCGCCCTGTCACCCGGAGAAGGGAGGAGCCCTCCAGCGCGAAGGGCGGTGTCGCACAGGCCCCGCCCGCCCGCGCCTCCCATTGGTCGCGAGAGCGGTGACTCGCGGGCAGAGCAGGAAGGAAACCGCTCCCGAAAGCGGCAGCGTAGTCTCCTGACCGTGCAGCTGCCGCTACCGCCCGCTTTCCGTCTGCCTGCATATCCGCCTGCCTGCAGCATGAGCGGCCTGCGCGTCTACAGCACGTCGGTCACCGGCTCCCGCGAAGTAAGTGCGCGACCCGCGGGTGCTGAGGAAGAGCCCCGGCCGCTTCCCGGTGCTGTGGACCCCGCCGCCTGGGACCCGCCCCCACGACCGGGGGATGGGGCGGGGCTTCCTGGATCCGGAGTCTGCGGCCCCATTCTGTGCCCCTTTACTGGGCATCCTGGGTCCTCAGTAGCCCTGGCAAAGACTACCTGTGCCCATCCCCCACCACTGGGACAGACATTCTCTGCACCCCGACCGCATCCTTATCCAGCCTGCCCTCTCCTCGCTGTGCGCGTGGAGTGGGGTTGCCCCAGCCAGACCTGCCTTGGATTCCCCTGGCTGAGCTCCTGACCCTCCCGCCCTGAACTTTATCCCACTTCCCTTCTTTCTGACCCCTTTCCCGTGGTGGTGGTACCCCCTTCATCCCCTGCCACCTCACACCTGACTTACCCTCCTAACTCCTAGAGGCCGTAACACTCCCCTAGAGTGGGCAGGGGTCAGGGAGACAAAAGCTCCTGGTCACACCCGCCTGGAGCACTTCCGTAAACCTTCCAGCCTGCCCACTAACCCTGCCCATCCTTTACCCCCAGATCAAGTCCCAGCAGAGTGAGGTGACCCGCATCCTGGATGGGAAGCGCATCCAATACCAACTAGTGGACATCTCCCAGGACAACGCCCTGCGGGATGAGATGCGGGCCTTGGCAGGCAACCCCAAGGCCACCCCACCCCAGATTGTCAACGGGGACCAGTACTGTGGGGTATGGGCCTGGGGATGGGGATGAGGGGAGTATTGCTGGAGGACTCCAGCCAGGGTCAGACCTGCAAAAAAGTGCTGTGCCCCTTGCACTTGCACCGAGGTGACTTCCCTGCCCCTTTCCTCAGGACTATGAGCTCTTCGTGGAGGCTGTGGAGCAGAACACGCTACAGGAGTTCCTGAAGCTGGTCTGAACTGAGCCAGTCCCTGGTCCCTGCTGGACTCAGCACCACTTTCTCCCCACAGACCTCGCCCGGCCTTGAAGACCCTGTGACCAACTATCATTCCTAACCTGCTCTTGAGGTCCCTTACCCCTAACCTAGGCCCCTTCTCCTCCCCCTTTGTAGCCCCTTCTCCATTCAAAGGCAACATTCCTTTCCCACTGGTCTCAGAAATTGTCTTAAGCAACAGCCTAAAGGTTGGTTGTTCCCAGCCAGGCCTTGGGGCTGCCACCCTGCCTGGCACTGGCTGATGGGTACTTCTTTTGGTTCCATTAGTCAGAGCTCTGCCAAAGGCCCCGCATTCCCTCTCCTGGGAGTATCTTAGAGACAATTAAATGCCCATTCCACTGGCATTGTCTGTCTGCTTGTGACCTGGGCACCCCAGGTCCCCACCCTGGGTTAAGGTAGTAGTTGTGACTGTGCTAAAGCTGTGCTCATGTGTGGCACTTCTGCATGTGTATGAGGGCATGTTTGGCGCACGGGCCAGTATGGACCAGTGGTTTCTGGAGACAGTGGGCGAGCCACTCTCCAGTTCACAATTGTGTGCTGGTGTCCCTTTGCATGCCTGCCCTGTGGCTGCCCACCTTTGGATCAGATTGGCTAGTGTGGGTGTGTCATGTAAGTGGGTACACACCATAATTCTGTCATTTTGAGGGCATGAATATAGTTTGGCAGTGACTTTGTGCATAGTATTGAAGTGTCCCCATGAGCCTATGGGTCTGTGTGTGTCTGTGCACAGGTATCTGCTGACTGCACGCTTGCATGGTGAGGCTCTGCCACTCCAGCCGAAGCCCAGAACAGAAACCCAGCTGGGGCTGGCAGCTCCCTCCTCAGGATCCTTCCCTTCACAGTATCCACTTAGCCACCCTTCTTGGGAGAAAGAAGAACCTAGAGGACAAAGACCCAGGCATGCCAGCTGAGGCTCAGGTTACCAAGGGGAGGGTCAGCACCGCCCCTCCCTGGCCTCAGCCTTCCCCTCCAGACTGCCCTGCTAAGAGATCCTTGTGGAGCTGCTGGTGTCAGGGGCAGGCACTTTATTCAGGGCTGGAGCAGGAGTTGGGGCCAGGGTCTGACATTGGGGCCCTGCTTGGCCGCAGTAGCAGCATCGCGTTGGGCACCAGGCCCGCAGCCTGCAGCGTGAGCGTGTCATCCTGGTAGACCGTGAGTGGGAAGGTACTGAAGATCTCAAAGGCTGCATCCATGGCCCTGGGGGCCCAGTGGAGTGGATCAGGCCAAGCCATAGGGCTGGAGCCTCCCTGCAGCCCCTAGCCCTGCCCTGTGCCCACCTGGCCTGTGTTAGCAGGGCACGCACATCGCCGATAGTGTCCTCGGGCCACATCATCAGTAGGAAGGCCTGCTCCCCATTCTCAGACTTGATGCGCAGCATGGAGAGTGGGGGTGCTGGTGTGTTGGGTGACGTCTGACTCCTGCAGGCCCAGGGACTTTAAGTGCTCCTGGTGGCCAAACCCCACCAGACCCTCACCTTTCCACCCTTCCCTCACCTTTCCCGCTCAGCCACCAATGCAGGCGTCTCCACTATGGTCTCCTGGATCGGGGCAGGCAGTGGGCAGTAGTTCTGGAAGGCATCAATGGAGAGGGGACAGAGCCCTAGGCCTTGCCTGAGTCATCTCCCCAACGCTTGGAAGGGACTGACTCATCCTTGAGCAGGGATGAATGACACCAATGAGCCAAAGGGGGGTTCTGTGTAAACCGAGGCCCAGAGAGAAAGTGGAAGGGAAAGGAGGCTCTGGGAGGCAGCCCATCGTTCCCTTCAAGAAGCCTCCCCATCAGTCTAATGGGAGAGGCGAAAGTCCACAAAGACCATGACCAAGCTAGATTTCTAACCGTTCCTGGGGTCAAAGACGGCTTCCCGAGGGAAATGACACCTGAGCTGAGACTGCAGGATGAGTAGGAGTCCTTAGAAATGGAATGGGGACAGGGATGTTCCCATTGGCAAGGACACAGATCCTAAGATCAGGGAAAGCCTCCTAGAGGTGATACATTTGGGACACTGCCAGCAGTTCACAGCTGAAGCTGGGAATCAGGTTGGACTGGAAGAAAGAGAAGGTTAGAGAGGTGGGGAGGGGCCCAGTGGTGCAGGACAGGCCTTGAGTGCCAGGATAAGGGACTTGGCTTTAAGAATCCTTAGAAGATTTCAATAGGGAAGGCTGTGGCAGGGGGAGGATGGCCAGCAGGGGCAGGAATGGAGGCGGGAGACTGGCCAGAGGAAGTTGCGTTGTGCCGGAGACACAGAGCCTAGACCAGGGGGGTGGGGATGGAGAGAGTTCCGGGGATGGCCAGACCAGACAGCACTTAGCAATGCAGGAATGAAGGAGCCAGAGCACTGAGGTTCTGCACCTTTCTCAGATGGAAGATAACCAGTTCTGCGAGGGCCAGGGAGAGTTTGAAGGGCCCACGTGACAAGGGACATGGAGGGGACACCAAGACTGCACCTGGAGGGCATTTGCATCTTGGCTCACCCCCAGCCTGGACTCTGACTTTAGCCTACTTACAGCCCAGCTGGCTGCTCTCTGGGACCCAGTGCAGAGCCTTCAGTAGTTCTGCAGTTTCCAGAGGACCACTGCACAGCTCTAAGGGACCCATCCTGGCCGTTACCCAGGACCCATAAGCCTGAGCCTCCAGGCAAGACACTGCTCTGGCAAGCTGGGCCAGAGCTGGTGGTAAAAAGCCCCCAAGAGGGCTGGGGAACTAGGGCTGGCCTCACCTGCAAGGTGTCCCTGATGGGGCCCCGGATGTCAATCACCTCGCCTTGTCGGATCACAACCTTGGGAAGCCTGTTCAGAAATTTCTCAGCAGTCATCCTGGAACCTGCAGGAAGGGCATTGGGAAACTTGGCCCCAGGGAGGGACTGTGAATAATGGTGGAAGACTCCACCTGGAGCATGTCCCGTATAGCCCCCCAGCCACCTGGCTCAGCCTCAGGGCCCAGCTTACCTGGGTGCTCCTCCTCTCTGTCCGAAGGCTTGCGCACCTTTGGTCGGCCCACCACACGGCCCTCACCTGGGAATGGGCCCAGCCCATCCTCAGGGTAGACCTGATTACGCAGGTCACTTACCTGGCAGGAAGGAGGGGTGGTAACAGCCAGCCTAGCTCTTCAGCTCTGGGCCCCACCCCTACCCTGCTTGCCCAGAGGCCCCAAGAGCAGGCCCAGGGGATGGTCTAATGCAATCCTCATTTTACAGATAAGGAGGCTGGGGCCCTGGGAGAAAGCAGGAGAGCCACAGTTCCTGCTTGTGTCACCTCCCTGGGCCCTGTTCCTGCAAGCACTCCACACTCATGCCTGCTGAAGCCACAGTCCTGATCCTCCTCAGAGACCCTCCCCTCAAGAGCCAGTTGGGAGGGGAGAGAGTGAGTGTCCAGAGAGGGCAAAGTCCTTGCCGTTGCCTAGTCTGCAACACTGACCTCTTCACTGCCCATCACCTCATGCTTCATCAAGGCACAGCTCTGAGGCCTTGTCTTGGCATGGGCACCTCGAACACCCCCACTCGTGATTCACACTGCTTTCTGAGCCATGATAGTGCACTCCCTTACATGCCCTCACTGTGGAAATAACCTGCCAGCCATTGGGGCCTCATGGGCCCCTTGGTGATACCCTTCGTCTCACACTTTCCTGGCTACAGACAAGCTCATGTCACATCCTTGAGGTCCAGCACCTGTCTCCTCTGCTCAGCATTTGTGGTTCATAGCACTGCCTTCCACCTCAACCGGATGGCTTCAGGAGCCCCTGGGGAAGCCTGGCCACTTGTGCACAGTGACCTCAGGCTGTCAGGGGGTCCTGAATGCTGGGGAGGAAGGGGAAGGGCAGTGTTCTGGCCAAGGCTGAGCCTTTGGGATGCCACGAGAGGGCGCTGCCTGCTGCTCAGCCTCAGGACCTCCCTGCCGCCATGGCCCCTGGCCAGGCAGCCTTATCCCTCCCTTCCCAGCCAGTCTCAGGATCACCCTTCTCCTAGAGTTCATCAGACCCAGGTCCCCCGCGGTGGGTCCTTGTTCAGAATGGCTGATGCTCTGGACGCTGTTTATCCCCATTCTCTCCAAAGTCCCCACACGGAGAAGGGGTGAGTTGAGGAGCAGCCCATCACCTTAAAGGGAACCCCATCAGGGTAGAGTCGCTGGAGCTCTGAAGGGAAGAAGCCATCCAGTATGTCCCGGAGACAACGCTGTAGCGGGAAGAGAAAGGTGAGGCCAGCTGCCTGCCTGGATGGCAGGCCCTGGGCTCAGGACTTAACCCAGTGCCTGAGGCTCTACAACTATTTGAAGCCCTAGAATTGGGTAGGGGCCTAGATGGAGGCAGCCTAGGCCTGGGGTGAGCTTGCTCCACCATCTCCCCCACCCCCAGCTCCTACCTGTGTGGAGGGATCGTAGAAGGGCCGGAAGGGCCCATCAAACATCATGATGCCATTCCTGTAGATCTTCAGCGGGATGGGCTCAAGGACATGGAGCCGTGCCCCACCGGGCACTGGTGTCACCTGGGTTTCACCCTCTACTACCAGCTCACTGAGATCCTGCAGGCTGGCCAGCAGCCTATCAAAGTCCACCTCAGGGGGCACTAGTGAATCCCCTGGCAAAGAGGATAGACCCATGAGTCTCATCATGGCTGCTGTGTGCCCTAGCAGCCCTGGTTTTTGTGGCCCTCTCCCAAGCTGGGCAGTAGCCTCAGAGTCTCCTTAAATGAACACCCAAGGAAAAGGAAGGAAAACTAATACTAGACAATAGTAACAGCTATCTCATTGAGCACTTATGTGTGCCAGGGTTTAATACCCATCATCATGTCCCCTCCTCTTACCGACACTATGCTTTGAGGGCTTTAAAGCATAAATCCCCACTTTTTAGATGAGGAAACTGAGGGTTAGAGAGAGCTGAGTGACTTGCCTAGCAATGGGCAGTAGTGGCAGAAGCACGATTTGACCTCAGGTCTGTCAAGCACTGAGTTGGCAGATAAAAAGCACAGAGCTGAGCTCTGGAATCCAGGCTCTCCGGGTTCCAGTCCCAGCTCCTTCACTTCTTTCTACCTGTGTGACCTCAGACAAGTCACTGAATGCTCTGTGCTGCAGCATTCCTTTCTAGAATGGGATGACAATAGTGTCTGCCTCCCAGGGCAGCTGTAAGGGCCACTCTGTCCACATTAGATTGCTACCAGCTCTACCTTGTACAAATGGTCCTTAGGCCAGCCCTGAGGCTCTGAGGCAGGGGCTATCTATCTCCATGTTACGCAGGAGGAAACTGGCCCAGAGACAAGAAAAGTGACTCACTCCAGGCCACCTGGAGAGTTAGAGGAGGGCTTGGGACTCGAGCCAGCACACTCTAGAGTCTGTTTCTCACCCCTGCACCATCGGGACAGATGGTTACTAGGGAGGGTGCGGGGACAGTGCTGGACAGATGTGGGACAGGCCCTGGGTTGTACAACTATTTTTGTGCAACAGACCCCTTTGAGCAGCTGCCAAAGCTTTGATCTCTTCTGAAAACCGCACCACACGTCTAGCTGTGTGACAGCCACGACGTGGTGGAGCAGAGTGCAGAGGAAGATGCTGCGGGGCGGGCCAGGGCCTGCTCCAGAGTGTGTGAAGGGCTCTGGCCCCACGTAAGTCGCCCTCTAGGGTGCAACCGTACACCACACGAGTGATTCTGGGCCTTCTTGGAAGCTGTTTTTTACCAGGACAGCCAGGTTGTGGCAGGATTTGGGTCAGGGCTCTGGGGACCCAATTCTTTCCCCCACAGTGGTGTACCAGGGATGTGCAGATGCAGGCGGCCATGCTTCCTGTTGCCTTTGCAGTTGTCAAAATGGTCGGCCCTGGTAGGCCTGCCCTCCCCGACATTTGCTACTGCCTGAGGTGCTACACCTGTCCCGCCCCGGCCCCCTTGGAGTACCTCAGAGTCCCTGCCAGGAAAAACAGAATGTCCTAGGCATCCCTAGTATGATTCAGAATGACACTAAGACATTATTTTCCTTTAACAACTAACTACTTTAAGAACATATTGGTATCCAGGTACAGTGGCACGTGCCTATAATCCCAGCGACTCAGGAGACTAAGGCAGGAGCATTGCAAGTTCTAGGCCAACTCTGCCAATCTAGTGAGACCCTATCTCAAAAAAGGTGGGGGAGGGTAAGATAAGTAACAGGGGTGGAGCACCCTTGGATTCAATCCCTAGTACTAGAGAAAGTGTGCGCACAAATTGGTCAGCCTAAAAATCAGCAGGAAAGACCATCGCACACGAGGCCAGCCCCACCCATCTTCCTACAACCTGGGAGTGAGGCCTAGAAAGGTTGGCTGGCTCGGCTGGGTCAGATACCACAGAGCAGTGCAGAAGAGCACCCAAACTTGCCAGCTCCCAAGCCAGTGCTCCTGCCCTGCCTCAAGCTGCCTCCTGAGCCCAGGGCTTCAGGGAGCTGACAGGCATGGGGTAGTTTGCAGTGGAAGGGGAAAGAAGTTTGTTAAAAAAAAAAAAAAACTGGTCCCAAACCAGGCATGATGGTGCATGCCTGAAGTCCCAGCAACTTGAGAGGCTGAGGCAAGATCTCAAGTTCAAGGCCAGTCTGGGCAACTGAGCAAGACACTGTCTCAAAATAAAAAAGAAAAAGGGCTGGGGATGTAGCTCAGTAGTAGAGCACCCTGGGTTCAGTCCCTAGTATTGAAAGAAAAGAAAGAAATGAAGGAAGAAAAAATAAAGGAAAAAAGAAAACTGGCCTCAGGGTCTGTGGGGGTAACTCAGGATCTAGCAAAAGAAAAGAAAAGAAACCTGGCTCTGCTGCTGACAATCAGCTGGACCAGGGCTTGGAAAAATGAAATCAGGTGGAGTGAGCTGGGCAGGTATTGAGTACAGTGGGCAGGAGAGGGGACAAGGGGCCCAGGAAGGAGGAACCACAGCTCTGGACAATCCAGGGCTGAGGGAAGAGGACAGGAAGAGCTTGGTGTTGCCACACACTGCAGAATTGGAAAGCCAGTAAGCCCCAGGCTGTGAGTGTTCTACAAAGGCCTGACCCCCACATCAGGATAGAAGTGTAGTAGAGGCCCACACAGGGCGAAGGCAGCCAGGGGACAAGTCTACCTCTGCTCAAAAGGCAGCAGGGGGCTGGGATTGTGGCTCAGTGGTAGAGCGCTTGCCTTGCATGTGTGAGGCACTGAGTTCGATCCTCAGTACCACATAAAAATAAATAAATAAAGATATTGTGTCCATCTACAACTAAAAAAAAAAAAAAAAAAAGGCAGCAGGACTGGGGTGAAGGGCCATTTCCTCTGAATCACAACACTCCTTTCTGTGGAACAAGTACACACCTGGCCAGGCCAGGCAGGGTGGCACACACCTGTAATCATAGATACTCAGGAGGCTGAGTCTGGAGGATCACAAGTTTGAGGCCAACCCGGGCAAATAAGCAAGACCCTATCTCAAAAAATAGAAAGGGCCGTAGATGTAGCTCAGTGGTTAAATACCCAGATTCAATCCCCTGTACCATTAAAAATTCAATCAATCAATAAAAGAACCCTGCCTGCCCACAAGGCCAGGCTTCTGAGTTTTCCTGGCACCTAGAGCTGGGTATTACCATTCCCATCTTTTTTTTTTTTTTAAGAAAAACATTTTTTTTTAGTTGTAGATGGACACCTTTATTAATATTTTTAATATGGTGCTGAGGATCAAACCCAGTGCCTCACATGTGCTAGGCAAGCTCTCTACCACTGAGCTACAGCCCCAACCCTACCATTCCCATCTTACAGACAAGGAAATTGGGCCTTGTGTGGTGTCATGCCCAGGGTTATGCAGCCTGCAGAGCCCCAGTAACAGCCTCAGCTCTCAGTGACCATGCCGGCTGCTGCTCAGCGTTGGCTCTCGGGATCTCACTCACTGGGGTTCCTTTCTAGCAAGGGCTGCAGTGCCAGATCATCTTTGAGGCCTCATCCACCTTTGAGAGCTATGACTAAATTAAAGGCAGGGCGGGGGGCAGTGGTGCAAGCCTATAATCCCAGCATCTCGGGAGGCTGAGACAGGAGGATTGCAAGTTCAAAGGCAGCCTCAGCAACAGCAAGGCACTTTGCAACTCAGTGAGACCTATTTGTCTCTAAATAAAACACAAAATAGGGCTGGGGATATGGCTCAGTGGTCGAGTACCACTGAGTTCAATCCCCGGCACCCCCCAAAAAAGCAGGGGGAAGCACAGGGCCAAGCCAGGCTCTGTGGCCCCACTCCCGAGCCCTAGCCTAGCTTGCCTTCAGTGGGCTTCTCCCTCCCACCCTGGGGCCAGACTGCCACCACTCTGCTGCTGAGCTCTGTGACCCTGGGCAAGTGGGCCTCCCTGAGCCTCAGCTTCCTCTTCCACAGAACGAGGACAACAGTTTCTGCTTCCCAGGGCTGCGAGACTCTGAGGAAGTGCCTGGCAGGTGGTGGCTGCTGTTGTCACAACACCTTACTCCTGGGCTCCTAGCTCAGGCGACACTCACCACCCTGCCTCCTCTGAGAAGCCTTGCCAGGGGCCTTCCCCATCATGGGTGGCTCCTGGAGCCCCTGGGCCCGCTCCCTCGGCCCTGGTCACAGGCTGTCATTTTGTGCGCTTGTCTGCCTTCCAGCCACACGGGGTGCACCTGAACACAGGCTGGAGTGCTGGCCGGGCCCCCAGGGGGTACTCCCTGTCCCTCAGCCCCAGGTCTCCGAACCCGCGCTCTGCTGGGCCCCGTCAGTGAGGGCAGTGCCGACACCATGCCCAGAGTCCTGCCCTCCTCAGGCTTGTACCCAACTGAAGGAGACAGGGTGCCAGTGGCAATGGCGTGTGGCAGAGTGCCACTGCAGACGGCCAGCTCTGCCACCGTCGGGGGTGAGTGGTGGCCCCTGCAGGATCTGAAGTGCACAGAGTGCCCCTTCCTCGTGTGCCCCCACCTTCCCTATGCAGTCTCGCAACAGGAAATGGAGCTGCCATTACCACCTCTGTGCCAGTCAGGCCCGCTCTGGGGTCTTCACACACATTCGCTCTGCTCCTCAGAGGGGCCAGGGCAGAGAGGAGAGGTTCTGAATCTGGTCACTGCCATACGCAAAGCCAGCCTGTGACCAAGGCAGTGCTGTGACCTCAGGCCCGTGGGATTCCATCTGTACCTCTCTGTCCCTGCCCATTGAGCACAGTGCCACCCAGTCCCTACCTCATGCTGTGGACTGTCCCAACAGGCTCTGATGGTCCAGGCCTGGGTGCAGTGGCCACCACAGCCCAGCTCCTGCAGGTGCCCGTGACCTATGTGACAAGCACCTGCTTGGTGCTCTGGAACTAACAGCTAAGCAACACAAGCTGGTGGTCTGGCCACCCACCATGAGAAGCAGCCCAGCGCTCGCTCAGTGCATTCAGCAGCCCTCGGAGCCCCTTGGCACTATTTATCCTCCTCTTTCTGAGAAGAGGGAATGGTCTCTGTGGCTCAGCCTACCCCACCCAGCCCCCAGCCTAACCGGGAACCCATTGGTGCCATTGTAGAGCCCATCCCCCAGGTGCAGGCCCTCTGCAGCCCAGCCAGCCAACAGCACAGACTCCCTGGTGGTCAGATCCAAGCTGAGCTTGAGAGGACCAGAGAGAAGGCAAGATGCTTCTGGGGCGCAGAGTACCACCAGGCCTGGAGGTGGCAGTGGGAGGAGTCAGGCCTGCCTGCTGCCTGGGCCAGGGCAGGGGCAGGGCCCCAAGAGTGGCCCAGGGACAAGTCAGCCGCTACCAGGGAGTGAGTGTGGCTTCCTGAGTTGGGGGTTTGAAAGAAGCACCAACAGAGGCTCAGGGCCCTGGGACTTGGGAGGAAGGCTGGGGTGGAGGCAGGGGCTGGCACGAGTGGAGGGAGAGAAGGCCGGTTAGGCGGCCAGCTCACAGCTGACTAGGGCTCTCAGTTCTGAGGCCCACACCTGGCCCATGGTGATGTGACCAGAGCAGGACTGTCCCTTTCATGTCTCCACATGCCTTGGAGCACCTGGCACTGCATCCTAACTGATACTCCACACCCTGGTGAGAGGGCGCGGAGGGATGAATGCTCCATGCTGAGGTCAGTCCCTTGCCAGGCTTGCTCCTGCTGGGCCCCTCTTCATGGGCACAACTGACTCTCCTTCCTAAGGCAAAAATTCCAGGATCTAGAACGTTCTAATTATCCCTCGTTGGCCTAATACAGATGTTCTGATTCACCAGTCCACTGGCCTCTGCCCCAAAGCCCATGGGGAGGGGTGTCCAACAGAGGGGGAACCAGGAAGTCAGGGCCAAAGTGACATCCTGAGTCAGTCCTGTACTGTGGGGTTAACCATCACACCAGGGTGTTGGGAATTTAAAAAGTAGACCGGGGCTACACAGTTAAGATGATACACCAGGAAGTGGGAGGACAAGTCAGAGCTGCCCTCAAAGGTGGTATGGTCAGTGGAGAACCAGGAAGCCAGACCCAGGAAAAACTAGGTCATTAAGATCAAACCGACTGCACACCTGTAATCCCAGCAAATCAGGAGTCTGCAGCAGGAGGATCACAAGTTTGAGGCCAGCCTTAGCAACTTAATAAGAACCTCAGCAACTTAGCAAGACCCTGTCTCAAAATAAAAAATAAGCCAGGCATGGTGGCTCATGCCTGTAATCCCAGAGGCTCAGGAAGCTGAGACAGGCGGTTCAAGGCCAGCCTCAGCAACTTAGTGAGGTCTTGTCTCAAAAAAAAAATTTTAAAAAGGGCTGGGGATGTGGCTCAGTGATCAAGTGATCAATCTCTGGTACCAAAATAAACAAATAAATAAATAAAAATAAACAGGGCTGGGGATGTAGCTCAGTGTTAAAGCATCCCTGGGTTCAATCCCCAATGCCAAAAAAAACAAAAGATAAAACCCATAGAAGCAGGACAATTGTCTGCCCTGCTCCCAAACCAAATCGGGAAATTTCCCAGGTGATAAGGAGCAATTCCAGGTGTAAGGGGCAAGCACATGTGTAAAATGGTCACTAAAATACCCTATAGCAACCTTTGCCTTATTAACATGGTAAAAATAACCCTGGGGGTGGAGACGTAGCAGAATAATGAGACATGTGTCACAGGAAGAACCGTGACGAGGGAGAGTGCAGGCACCACTGAAATTCCACCTCTACATGGGATGACATCAGGCAGTCAGGTCCCAGCCTACCCCACAGACTCCATAAAAGCATCCCTTGTTTGAGTCAGTCTGGGGTTTTCTCTTCCCACACGCTGCCTCCCTTGTTCCTGAGCCGAGCCTCTGTCTCATTCTTCTGATGGACAGCATAAGAACCCAGGGGGTCTGGGCCGGTAACAAGAGCATCAGGCCAGCCAGAGGCCAGGGGTGGGAACACAGGGTCCCTGGGGGAGGAACAGGCGGGCTCCTGGGTTGAGAGGGAGGTCCCAGGAGGAAAAGCTGCTGGAAATGGAAAATGTCTTCATCTGGAGGAGATCAGTCAAGGCCCCTCCCAAACTGAAAATAAAAAAGCAAAAGAAGCT
>PVHX01007730.1:76882-88997 GCA_004024805.1 Geosciurus inauris
AATCCCAGCACTTAGGGAGGCTGAGACAGGAGGATCGCGAGTTCAAAGCCAGCCTCAGCAATGGCGAGGCACTAAGCAACTCAGTGAGACCCTGTCTCTACATAAAAAAACACAAAATAGGGCTGGGGATGTGGCTCAGTGGTCGAGTGCCCCTGAGTTCAGTCCCTGGTGCCAAAAAAAAAAAAAAAAAAAAAAAAAAAAAAAAAGCAAAAGAAGGGCAGGCTGGGGGCGGAACTCAGTGCTACCTCATTTGCTGGGGCCCTGGGTTGGATCCCCAGCACTGCAAAACAAACAAACAAACAGAAAAGGCAGAAGGGCAAAGACCACAGAGGGCCAGAGGACCGTGTGACCGGCAGCTCCCAGATGGAGTGTGGGCGTTTCCCTGCGGCTTTAGCTGGGAAACACTTGGCTCCAGAGCCTGCTCCCTCAGACAGCAAAGCAAGCAGGGTGAAGGCCGCTCTTTTTTTGGCGGGGGGCAGTGGGGGAGCAGGTAGGAATCCACAGTACAATGTCCAGACACCAGCCATCTGGTCCAACCCCTTCCTAAAAGGAGCAGAGAGGTCCCCACTGGCCAGGAGGAAGGCTACTCTCCAGGAAGTGAGAGGACCATGTGAAGCCAGAGCCCAGCCTGCATGGTGGGGGCCTGGGGGGCGGCACGGCACCAACCCTAGACCCCAGGACAGACATTCTCATCGCATCCGCAGCCACCTATTAAGGCCTTGCCTTCCAACCAGGCCCCGGGTCCCTGGAGAGCTCCACCATGGCACCCACACTGAGTTTAGTTGGGCTGTTGCACACCAAGACCACAACATCCTGGGCAGCAGGCTCGGCCCCCCCAGGTCTGCCCAAGGGTGCACAGCTCACCAGCTTGCCATGTGCCCCGTGGATGCAGCATCTTCGCACAGTCATGCTCCCTGGGCCCTCCCTGACTCCCCCTGACCCTTTCCTCATGCACAGTCACCAAGGCCATAGATCCCATCTCCCAAGTCTCTCTGTGGCTCCTCATCCTACCACCAGTATCCCTTAGGCTGGACATCCCCTTGTCTTCTGCCTGGATGACTGGGGCTGCCTTCTCAGTGGGCTCTCAGCCTTAAGCCTTGTCCCCTCCATTCAACAGAGTCTTCACACTCTGTAAGTGCCTCAGTTTGCCCATCTGTAAAATGGAATAACCTCTGTACCATGCCAAGGCAGCTTGCAAAAATGCTCTGAACGCTGCAAAGGTTGCACAAATGTGAAGTAATGTTTTAGAGCAGGCAGTGAGGGGGTTGTGTTCTGAGATTTAGTGGATCTGGCCAAAGCCCAGGACTAAACAGGAGGTGGGGCTTTCACCCAGCAGGAAACTTCTGGAATCAAGAGAGTGCTGCCATCTTGCACAGCCCTCCTCTAAGAGCAGCACTCTTGTTCCACTCTCCTTCACAAAGACCGCGGAGGAGGGCTGGGGTTATGGCGCAGTGGTAGCGTGCTCGCCTAGCACGCGGGAGGCACTGGGTTCGATCCTCAGCACCACATAAAAATAAAATAAAGCTATTGTGTCCACCTACAACTAAAAAATAAATATTTAAAAAAAAAAAAAAAAAAGACCGCGGAGGACAAGAGCACCTACTCACAGGCCGTGGCGCACAAGGCCAGCACAGGGTGCCCTGCGTTTAGCCCACTCACTCCGGGCAACCCTGAGGACGCACATGTGTCGCCATTTTGTTGATGAAGAACTTGAGGCTCAGAGAAGGGACGTCATTTGCCCAAGCCACACTTGTAGATGAGGATCTGAGTTTGACTCTGAAAATTGGAGAAGTATCTTCTCCCGGTTTCAGAAATGGCCAGTACTATGGACCCAAATCTAGGGAAGGAGGGGCAGGAGGCACCCCTCTGGATATCAGCCTTTGAGTCAGATACAAGAAGTGCTGGAGTTCTGGGCAAACTGGAATTTCAATGGTCTGGCTCATAGATGAATGTGCAAAGGAATCCACGAAGGGGACCCAGCCTTGGAATTGAGGAAGGGCTCCCAGAACAGAGGGCCTGCTCTTTTAAGGCAGCTGCCTTGGGAAGGATGATATTCTGTAAACTATGGAACCTGTGGCAAGTGAGTCTTGCTGAATCTTGTAACTCTGGGTCCCTGGAGCCTTTGACAGATGAGCAAGCAGACTAAGGTGACATTAGGAGAGATACAGTAGGGCAGGCTAGGCAGGCAGTGACTGAGGTCTTGGCTTTCCCTTCCCTGGGTCAGAGCAAGGTGTGGGCTCCCTTGGAGGCCTATCATGCCTAGGCACAAATGAGGGCATCTGGAGAGCTTCAGGTCAACAGGCACCCACTGGAGAGATCCCTCGAAAGGGGCAGGGCAGGCTCTCTCTGTACCTGGCTTCCAGAACTTCTTGGCCGTCATCCAGTCCGTCTCTTCCTCCTCTGATATTCTCTTGTCCTCCGAGTCCTCCTGGTCCATGGGCTCACCTACCCACTGCAGGCCATAGTCATTGAGGAACCGCTGCGGGTACAAGAGGGAGACCCCGGGCACCACCAGCTCAGCCTTCCCCAGAGAGGCAGCACTGGTCCAAGCCCCAGCCTCAGTCCTTGGCTGAGGTTTCCTTGGAAAAGGGTATGGGCAGGGGACCCTGGTCCTTTTCTGGCTGTGACCTTGAAAGCCTTTCATCTCCCAAGCTTCAGGCTCCTCCTCTGTCTAATGGCGAGGACAGAACCTGCCACATAAACTTGTGGGGAGGACTCGGTGAGACAGCTCACACCAAGTGCTTAGTACAGTGCCTGGCACCAGGAAGAACTCATTAAAGTTGGCCACCACGGCAGTGGGGAACCGCGTGCATCTGACCAAGAACGGGCAGGAGGAAGGGACACCCACCCGCTCTGCAGAACTGAGAGGTGGTCATCACCGCAGGCCAGCCCTCCAGCCTCGTCTCCACTCTGACACGGGAAACCTTCTGGCTTGCCTCGGGTCCTGAGCCATCTCCTGCGTCCTCTCCTCCACTCACCCCAGCTCCAGCTCCCTGAGCTCCCTGAGCTGTCTGCAGGCGGTGGAAGCCAGCGGGCACACTCCTGCCCTCCTCTCTTTCCTCACCTGCCGCCATCCCTCCTGGGTGGGCTGCTCCTTGCCATTTCCTTTGCTGGTTCCACATTTCTCGCCCACATCCACCCGAGGGTCCCCAGCCCCCTCTGCACTTTCCTATATGGTTCTTGTCCACCCCGGCATCTCCATGGACAGAACCCAAATTTATGCCAATTGCAGACCATCCAGATGTTGATGACCAAGGAGCACCTCAAAATTCACTTGTCCCAATAGCCCCAGCTCCCTGCCCCTATCTCCTGAACCCCCTCCCCTCCTGGCTCCTGGCTCAGTGGTTCCCACACCTAGGGGCTGGGGACCATAGCTGTCTTGCGAAGACAGCACATATCTAGTGCCTGGAAGTGTGCCAGACACACCGTAGATACTTCAAGCCTGCAAAACCAATGAAGTATAAATGTGGGGGGTGCCTGCGTGAGCACGTGGTGCCCTCCACTTGGAGGTTTTGGGCACAGCCCTCACGCCGGTAGCAGCTGCTCAGAAAAGCCCATGAGTTGCCATGTCCCAGCAGGACAGGTGTGTTCCCACAGCCCAGGTATGAGCAGGTGGGGAGCAGGACGGTTGTCCACCGTGGCTGCATGTGGGGTTTGCTCCTGTGGCCTTCAGCTAAGTGAGGCCCCAGAAGAGCCCTGGGCAGGCCTGACAGCCAGGGTGGGCACTGAGAAGGCATTCGTGCTGCACCCTTCCTTGTACCTGGGGCCCCCGGTTCCAGCCCTGCTGCTGGACTGTGTGTTGAATAGAAGAAAGGTGACTGAGGTGACAGGGTCACTGGGTAAGTGAGAAGTCGCTAAGGCAAGGGATGGCCAGCGCTAGTCCTGGGTGATCCCTGTCTTGTGGAGTTCACAGCCCCAGAGGGGAAGAGAGATGAAGGGCTAAGAAAGCAGAAGAAGACCTGCTTTGGTCAGAGGCCAGGGGATCCAGCTGGCCAGAGGCTGAGAGGGCTGCAGAGGAAGCGGCTAAGGATAGGGAAGCTCACCAGGATAAGTAGGAAAACACTCTGGGCAGAGGGAAAACCACAGGCCAACGTCCTTGGGTAGGAAGGAGCTCTATGTGGTCAAAGAACCAGAGGAAGGGGAGCATGGTTCAAGGTGAGACTGAAGAGGTGGGTGGGGTTAGCCCACAGGAGCCACAGTGAAGACTTTGGAATTGAGCCCTGAGGTCTATCAGGCAGAGGAGGGGCATGTTAAGAGCTCGATGCAGCCCAGGAGGAGGGACATACCCTGGCTCTGGACACCTCCCTGGCTCTTTAAACTCTGAGTCAGTCCTGGGCAGGGAGACAGGGCAGGGCCCCTGGTTGGGATGCTTGGTGAGGAGGGCCCAGGGAGGCGGCTCTGGCTCAATTGCTGAGGGGTGGCCAGCCAAGGGAGGGTGCAACTGGCTGGCTGCCCCTCCCCAGCTCTGCCTCTCACCTCCATCTCCCCGACCTGCCGCTGCAGCTGTGTGCACATGCTCTGCAGCTCCTCCTGTCGCTGCCCGGTCACCTCGCCTTCAGAGGGAAACCAGGGTGAGGCTCAGCTGCCCAACCTGGAGGCTGCCGGGTGTTCTGGTCTGAGGGTCATCTGGGGATCCTCAAGAACTGCCTCTGGGCCCCATTCCTCTGGTTTCTTCCCCAACCCTGTGGGGTACCCTGGCTGACTGTCAAGGGCCCACCAATACCCTTGGAGTGTGTCTCCTCCATGCTCTGGATGGCACATCTCAGGGAACTCAGTCCCATGGAGGCAGGTACTGGGTGACTCCAGCTCTGTCCTGGAGGTGTCATGGCCCTCTCTGGGTTCAGCTGTCCAAAGCCCACCAAGGAGTCCACTTGATTGTCTTGGAGCCCTGATGCCCAGTAGTCACTGCCACTCCCAGGTGTCATGGCCAGCCTCCCACCAGGGCCTCTTACCCTGGTTCTGCTGCAAATTCTGCTGCAGGTTCTGCACCAAGTCCTCCAGGGCCAGGATCTTCTTATCCTGCAGAAGCAAGACACAGGATGAGGCTAGGCCTGGAGGGTCCCAGAGCCACAGCAGGTGGAAACAAATAGGAAGATCGGGAATTTTTCAGGGCACTAGGAAACACGAAGACCATGCCCCGGACAACCTTTGGCACAGCCATTGTTCCTGTGCCTCAGAAAACCCTTGTGGTCCCACGGAAGTGAGGAAGGGTACAGCCAGTGCTGCCTGGGGCCCAGCGTCTGCTCAGCAGCCTGCCGCTCCACCCAGCTCAAGGTCTATCAGGCCCTGCTTAGCTGTGGAGGAGACCCCAGCCTCTCTGCTAAGGTCCCAGATCAGTTCCAGGCTACACCTGGCCATCAAACCAGGCAGTTCAGTGGGGAAGATGGTCCTAGAACCCACCCACGCTGGCCAGACTACTCACTACCCTGGCCCTTTCCCGCATGGAGGCCTACCTTAGACTCCATCTCATCACTTTGGGCTTTCACCTGCTGTTCCAGTTCTCGCATCTTCCTTGCCATGAAGGCCATCAGATCTGAGTCAGGGTATGTAGAACCTGCCAAGCAGACAAAGTCCCGAGGTGAGGCTGAGGCAGGGAGGTCCAGGGAAAGGGTCCAGAGCAGAAATAAAAATACTAATAGCAGCTAACACGATAGGGACTGCTCGAAGCTCAACCACATCAGCTCATGTAACTCTGGCAATGTGCCCATGAGGTAAATGAGCTGTTTTAGGAAACTGAGGTGTGTTAACTTGTCCAAAGTGTATGAGCATGTGGTGGGACACAGGAGCTGCACCACCTTGAAGTCTTGCCAGGCCTGGTGACACACACCTATAATCCCAGCAGCTCGAGAGGCTGAGATGGGAGGATTATAAGTTCAAGGCCAGCCTCAGCAACTTAGTGAGGTCTCAAATAAATAAATAAAATACCTCTCAAAACAAAAAACAAACCAAAAAAAAGGGTGAGGGATGTAGCTCAGTGGGAAAGCGCCTCTGGGTTAAATCTTCAGAATCTACCCCACAAAAGGGTCATCCTCCATCTAATCAAGCCTCAAAATCAAACCTCCAGTTTGCAGGCAATGCAGAGGATATGGGAGGAGGCCAATACCACAGCAGATACCTGGCCAGACAAATCCAGAATGAGGGCATTCTAAAGACAAATGTCTGGAACTCTTCAAAAAGTCAATGTCATTATTTTAAAAGGCAGGGAGACTGTTGTAGAAAAGTACAACAATTAGTGTAGCTCATGACTTTAGGATCAATCCTAGATCAGAGGGGGGAAATCACTCTGAGAGACTTTGGAACACTGGGGAGATTTGAATGTAGAAGAGATAGATGGTAGATGTCGTTAAATAATTCATGTGCTTAGGTGTGAAAATCATATTGTGATTATGTATTTCCTTATTCTTAAGAGATGCCTATTGAAGTAGTTAGAGATAAAATGTCATGATCTCTGCAATTCATTTCCAAATTGTGCATCTTAAAAATACATTTGCATTCATATATGTGAGTAGATGGAAGAGAAAAGGCAAATACGACTGGCTTCCAACTCAGGATCTTCCTGCCTCAGCATCCAGTTGCTGGAATTGCAGGCGTGTGCACCGAGCCCGGCTGACCCCAGCCGACCCCAGAGCTCTTGATGATGTCTTTGAGTCACTGAATTAGCAGCCTGGAGCTGCCTCCTCAGGGGTCCCCAGCATATGGGATGACAAATCTCCCCACTGCTTGTGCAGGCTGACTGAGGGTTCTCTCTGATTTGTAGTCAAAAGCACCTGAAGTGACCTGTCAACCTTCAGGAGCTGCCAGCACATGCAGTGTGGGTAACTCACTGAGAGAGGGTGGAGAGAGGGACAAGAGTCCAGACAGGCAGACACCCGCGCTGAAAGGCTAGGAGGTGAAGAAAGTGCTGGCAAAGAATACTAGGGAAAAGAGCCCGGGAGGAAGGCAACTGAAGGGCCAGCGACAGGGCGTCCCTGAGCTGAGGGTGTTCTGAGAACGGGGACAACTCAGAGGCTGCTCAGCAGAGAAGCAGGACAGGCAGCTCCTATTTAAGACACTGGCTGGGCCGGGGAGGAGAGAGAGAAGGCAGAGCGCTCCTTTAAGGGGGAGGGGCTGTTGCTATGGTTACTGAGGACCGCCTCCCAGCTGGGTGCAGGAGATCCTGGCTTTGTGATTCAATGGCTGTGGGACTGAGGCCAGGCTTTTCCAACTCAATCCCCGCAACTGTGAAATGGGGGGGTGGGGGGGGGGGCGTTTGGTCCAGAATCACCAGGCTGTTTGTGTATTTATTTTGTTGGTGCCGGGGACTGAATTCAAGGGCGCTCTACCACTGAGCTACATCCCCAGCCCTTTATATATTTTTTTTATTTTGAGACGTGGTCTCCCTAGATTGCCAAGACTGGCCTTGAATTTGAAATTCTCCTGCCTTAGCCTTGTGAATAGATGGGGTTACAGGCATCTTCCAGGGCCTTTCCTACTGCCAACCTCCTGATCAGCAGCCACCACCCATGAGGGCCCCTTGTAACTGGTATTGGTCAGGGGCTCTCTGCCGAGCAGCATTTCATCAAGTCCTAAGGGCAGTGCACTGGCCTGGGTGCTCCATCTCCACTCATAAGGGACGACATGAAGGCAGAGACAGTTGCCCATTCGAAACACCACACTGATGGAAGGTCCTGACCTCAGCCCCAGCCTCCTAGACTCCCAGCACTCCGTGCAGCTCATCCCCGCCTGCCTAGTCTCCCCCTCCTCAAGCCTACTTAGCACCCCCTCCTCTGGGCAGCTGCCCCAGTGGTCTCCATGCCACTGGTTGCACCTCCATGAGCTCAGCATTACCACGGCCTATGCAGATGCTGTGCCCCAGCTAAGAGAGCCACCCAGGGGACGGTGGCCCTGCACGTACAGGAACCCAGTAGCCAGAGGCTGAGCTCTCCCCTTAGACCCTTTACCCTCTCTCACCCTGAACCCTGGGCCCGCTGGCATCACACTTGATGGGGAATCCAGAGGCTCCAGCCACAGCCTGGCCTGGGGCTTGGACAGACCTCCTGGGCTAAGCCAGGGAGTTGTGCAGCCTTATGACAAACTAGGCCTAGCCAGGTTTGGAGGTACAGGCACATAGCCATGGCCAGCCAGGGACAGGAGCAGCCACCTCAGACTCAGCAGACAAGTGTAGGAGCCTCGCCCCTTCTCTGGGGCCCCCTCCTGCTGTAGGGACTCTGCCTGAAGGACCCCTTCAGGCCTCTGGTCTCACCTCGCCTACTCACAGAAGCACCTATGCTGCCATAGCAGGAAGGAACAGAGACCCGTTCTTCAGGGCCGGATCCATCGTTGGGCATATCCACCTCATCTTCTGCAGACATGGATGCCCGGGTCACTGTTCTGGGGCTGAGGCTGAGAGGGAGCTCAGACCTTAGGCCCCAACTGAGGTGAAGCAGCCTACACACTACACTACCCCTAAGAGTATGAAGGCAAGTAACTTGGGGGGGTCGGGCAAGGATCCAATTAAAATAGTCCTCTTCCCGGAGTTCTCCAGGCCAGCTCCTGGGAGACCTGAGTGGCCAAGAGCAGTGCCACTAGGGGCATAAGTGGGGCTGGGATCTAACAGGAGTTGAGAGGAGCCAGGACAAAGGTGTGAGGTCAAGCTCTGGGGAGAAAAGCCTGTAAAGGGCTGGTGGAGGCTATGGGTGAGGAGGCTAGGGCCACCCCACTTGGCCCCTGTAGTTTCCGGGCACCCACAGCCAAACCTATAGTGAACTGAGGGGTTCAAAAGTGAGGGGCAGAGCCTCCTCATCTGCCAAGAGGGAAGCCCAGGCCTCAGGGAGAGGGGATGGGGCTGCCATGCAGCAGCAGGCAGCTGCTCAGGCCCAGGGGCTTTGTCACACTCTCTCCGCACCCATCCAGTCTCGGGAGCTCCAAGCAGGTAGGGGGTAAAGGGGACATGAGGACAGAGCCCACACTTACCGTCTCCGTAGATTCTTATCCCTCGCCTTCTGGGAACCCAGGCAGGAAGGAGAAGAAACACAAATTAAGGCCCATGGAAGGCCACCAGGGAAAAGGCTCCAGGCCCCAAGTCCCAGCCAAAGCTAAAGGAGATGGAAGTGGGGCCTCTGCCTCCTACATCTCATCCCTAGCCAAGGGACCTCTTCAGAATGTGACTCCTCTCAATGAGGAGGATGGGGAGGCGCCACAGGTCCTAGGTGGGAAGACCAAGATTCCCCAAATCCCTGAGCCCAGCCCTGGCTCTGCTCTAAAGTGGCGGCAGATCCCCAGATGTATCACTCAACCTCTGGATCACCTTGGCCTATGATGACTCCAAGTGGTGTTCAGGAGAGCAAGGTGAAAGTGATAAAAGATGGAAGAGATTCCCTTTTTCCGAGAGCCCAGCACAGGCCTGGTTCAGAGTTTGCAGAATTAGTAACAGGAAATGACAGGCACTGAGCCACTCCTATAGGGTCTTTACCGTACAAAAAGGTACCATCCAATTTATGGTTTGTCACAAAGGAGAGATCCACAGAAGAAGGTATAAAGAGAAAGAAAGTGGTCAGGAAAAGGCACGTACCTCGTCTTTGTATTCCCCAAGACAGTGGGAGCCACTCTCCTCTGGCCAGGGAGGGCCAAGGTGGAGACAGGGGCAGGGACACAAAGACCCCATGAGGCCAGCTCCTTACCCAGGATTCACAGGTTCCGACTGCAAGGGCACTTTCCGGGTCTTGCTAAGGGAGGCCAGAGGTGAGCTCATAGTTCTAGTCTAAATTCTAGCTGTCAGGAACTCCCTGAGAGGAAAGAAGGAAGTCAGCCCTTGGGGACGGTAAGGTTCTAGGGCTTCAGGCCCAGGGGTGGCCTGAAGCTTCCTCTTCCCTGTCTACTCTTCCTAAGAGGGAGCACTGTCCAGGAGCAGTGGCCCTCACTCCCCCAATGCCTGGCAGAGGTTTCTGGAGGCTTCTGATAGTGCCATTCCTCTGGGTACCTGGCTCTCTGCTCTGAACATGGAGAACTTTGCCTGGTAGGGGGAAACTGCTGTGCAGCAGGTGGTACAGCTCCTTTGTCTGGAGCTTTCCAAACTTAGAGCCTGGGTACAAGACTATGCAGGAGGCCTGGGGCTTCTGTCCATCAATCAGCGAGCTGGCTGACACAAAGCCCAGGCATCTCCTCCTCTCCCATTAGAACCCAGGTGCCACCTGTGCACACTTACACTCCCTCCCCCCGCCACACACACCATCTCAGAGGCAGAGAGGGCAGCCCTCAGGCAAGATTCAGCCAAGACTCCACCTATGTGATACAGGGGTCAAGAACCCAGACTCTGCAGATCCTGCCACCCATCATGTAACTGGCACCTCAGTTCCTCTGGTGCAAAAAAGATAGTAACGGCACCACCCAGGAAAGTTACTAGGGGATTCAGAGAAACAAAGCACCCAGCCCAGTGCCAAGCTCAAAGGAAGTACTTGAAAACCGAGTGTGGCTGTTGTGGGTTTTGTTGTTACTGGCACCTAGAACTAGGCACTCATAACTGTTGTTTTGCCTTCCTTTCCTCTTTCTTCCAGAAAGAGATATGCATATCAGGATGCAGAGTAGGGGCCACTACTCTATTCAGTGCACTAAGTATATTAAGTGGCTAATATTGCTGGGCATGGTAGCCCACACCTGCAATCCCAGCTGTTCAGGAAGCTGAAACAGGAGGATCACAAATTCAAGGCCAGCCTTAGCAACTTAGCAAGACCCTGTCTGAAAATAAAAAGGGCTGGGGATATAGCTTGGTGGTACCTGGGTTCCATCCCTAGTACCACACACACAAAAAAGGCTGATACTTAGAAATCTTAGAGTCAAAGAAAGGACCTCCACTAGTGAGAGTCTGAACCAAATCTTTTGAGGAGGTTCCACTTGGGAAATGTGTGGCACTTGCTTCTGCTCTACCACTGAAGCTGCCCAGAAGGGGGACCGAGGCAGCTCAAGGCAGCCTTTGTTCTAGAGGGTAGTGCTCATGCCCTGCTCCTTCTTCAGGAGAAGCCCTCCCCCAGGACACAGGCCCCAGTGTCCAGTGTCCTCACCCCCACCCTCCAGCCTCCCCACCCTGCCCCTGTCCTTGCCCTGCCCTGTCTGGTCTTGGCATCCTCATGGCGTTTGGCCAAGTATAGCAGCCCCTCGGGGTTGCCTTCACCAGTCTCCACACACACCACAAAAACACAAAAGTGACATGCCACATTCCTGCACAAAGTTCCCAAGGGCTCCTCACCCACAGAAAAAGAAAGTTAGATTCCTTCAAATGGGTAATCTGGTGCCTGTCCATGTCTCCTGATGTCACCCTCCACCTGACCGCCCGGCACTCCACCAGCTGCTCAGTGCCTCAAGTGCACAGGTGGCTCCCCTGCCTGAAACTCCCCTTCTGACCCTCACCCTTCCCTTGACTAGCTCTTTTTTTTTTTCCCTTGTCCTTTGTTTCATTTTTTAGTCCTAATTTAGCTTTTTATTTCAAAATTATTATAGATTCACAAGAAATTAGGGAACTAGTACAGAGAGATCCCATGTATTCTTCGATCTCCTTCAATAGTTATATTTTATATAATCATAGTTCAACATCAGACAGATTTGTACAGCTTGTGCTCACAGGTATGTGCCCTCTAATCACATGGGGAGATCAAGGTTAGGAGATGCGGCCACCTCCTTCTCCACAAGGATCTTCCTCCTGCTGCCTCTTTACGGTCACAACCATCTGCCTCCCTTCCCAGCCCTAACCCCTGGCAACCACTGCTCTTATGTCCTTTTTTTTTTTTTTGGTATCAGGGATTGAATCAAGGGCACTCAACCACTGAGCCACATCCTCAACCTTTTTTATTTTTTAATTTATTTTATTTATTTTTTGGTACCAGGGATTGAACTCAGGGGCACTCGACCACTGAGCCACATCCCCAGCCCTATTTTGTGTTTTATGTAGAGACAGGGTCTCACTGAATTGCTTAATGCCTCGCCGTTGCTGAGGCTGGCTTTGAACTCGTGATTCTCCTGTCTCAGCCTCCCAAATTGCTGGGATTGCAGGCATGTGCCACCACACCGGGCTTCCATTCCTTCCTTAGAGCTGGGCGTGGTGGCTCAAGCCTGTAATCCCAGCACTTTGGGAGGCTGAGACAGG
>PVHX01007731.1:0-67732 GCA_004024805.1 Geosciurus inauris
AGAGAACATTTGGCATTTGGTTTTTTGGGATTGGCTTACTTCACTTAGCATAATGCTTTCCAATTCCATCCATTTGCCTGCAAATGCCATAATTTTATTCTCTTTTATTGCTGAATAATATTCCATTGTGTATATGTACCACAGTTTCTTTATCCATTCATCTATTGAAGGGCATCTGGGTTGCTTCCACAGTTTTGCAGTTGTGAATTGTGCTGCTATAAACATTGAAGTGGCTGCTTTACTGTAGTGGTTCCATTCTAAGTTTTTTAAGAAATCTCCATACTGCTTTCCAGATTGGTTGCACCAGTTTGCAATCCCACCAGCAATGTTGGAGTGTGCCTTTTTCTCCACATCCTTGCCAGCACTTATTGTTGCTGGTATTTTGGATAGCTGCCATTCTGACTGGGGTGAGATGAAATCTGAGGGTAGTTTTGATTTGCATTTCTCTAATGGCTAGAGACGTTGAACATTTCTTCATATATATGTTTATTGATTGTATATCTTCTTCTGAGAGGTTTCTATTCAGCTCCTTAGCCTATTTATTTATTGGGTTGGTTGTTTTTTTGGTGTTAAGTTTTTTGAGTTCTTTGTATATCCTGGAGATCAGTGCTCTATCTGATGTGCGTGTGGCAAAAATTTGCTCCCAGAATGTAGGCTCTCTGTTCACCTCATTGATAGTTTCTTTTGCTGAGAAGAAGCTTTTTAGTTTAAGTCTGTCCCATTTATTGATTCTTGCTTTTATTTCTTGTGCTATAGGTGTCTTGTTAAGGAATTCGGGGCCTAATCCCATGTGATGAAGATTTGGACCTACTTTCTCCTCAATTAGCCGCAGGGTCTCTGGTCTAATTCCTAGGTTTTTGATCCACTCTGAGTTGAGTTTTGTGCATGGTGAGAGATAGGGGTTTAGTTTCATTTTACTGCATATGGATTTCCAGTTTTCCCAGCACCATTTGTTGAAAAGGCTATCTTTTCTCCAATGTATGTTTTTGGCACCTTTGTCTAGTATGAGATATCTGTATTTATGTGCATTACTTTCTGTGTCTTCTATTCTGTACCATTGGTCTACATGTCTATTTTGGTGCCAATACCATGCCGTTTTTGTTACTATTGCTTTGTAGTAAAGTTTAAAGTCTGGTATTGTGATGCCTCCTGCTTCACTCTTCTTGCTCAGGATAGCCTTGGCTATTCTGGGTCTCTTATTTTTCCAAATGAATTTCATGATTGCCTTTTCTATTTCTATAAGAAAGGACTTTGGGATTTTAATTGGGATTGCATTGAATCTATATAGCACTTTGGGTAATATGTCCGTTTTAATAATATTGATTCTGCCTATCCAGGAGCATGGTAGGTCTTTCCATCTTCTAAGATCTTCTTCAGTGTCTTTCTTTAGTGTCTTGTAATTTTCATTGTAGAGGCCTTTCACCACTCTTGTTAGATTGATTCCCAAGTATTTTATTTTTTTGGAGGCTATTGCGAATGGAGTAGTTTTTCTAATTTCTCTTTCAGAGGACTCATTGCTGATGTATAGAAATGCATTTGATTTATGTATATTGATTTTATATCCTGCAATTTTACTGAATTCATTTATCAGTTCTAGAAGTTTTCTGGTGGAATTTTTTGGATCCTCTAAGTATAGAATCATATCATCTGCAAATAATGATAGTTTGAGTTCTTCTTTCCCTTTTCATATCCCTTTAATTTCCTTCTTCTGTCTGATTGCTCTGGCAAGAATTTCAAGGACTATATTGAATAAGAGTGGTGAGAGAGGACATCCCTGTCTTGTTCCAGTTTTTAGAGGGAATGCTTTCAATTTTTCTTCATTTAGGATGATGTTGGTCTTGGGCTTAGCATATATTGCTTTAACCATGTTGAGGTATGTTCCTACTATCCCTAGTTTCTCTAGTTTTTGAACATGAAGGGGTGCTGTATTTTGTCAAATGCTTTCTCTGCGTCAATTGATAGAATCATGTGATTTTTATCTTTAAGTCTATTGATGTGATGGATTATGTGTATTGATTTCCGTATGTTGAACCAACCTTGCATCCCTGGAATGAACCCCACTTGATCATGGTGCACTATTTTCTTAATATGCTTTTGTATGCAATTTGCCAAAATTTTATTAGGAATTTTTGCATCTATATTCATCAGGGATATTGGTCTGAAATTTTCCTTTTTTGACGTGTCTCTGTCTGGTTTTGGAATCAAGGTGATACTAGCCTCATAGAATGAGTTTGGAAGGGTTCCTTCCCTTTCTATTTTGTGGAATAGTTTGAGGAGTTATTGGAGTTAGTTCTTCTTTGTAGGTCTTGTAGAACTCGGCTGAGAATCCATCTGGTCCAGGGTTTTTCTTGGTTGGAAAGTTCTTGATGGCCTCTTCTATTTCCTTGCCTGTAATTGATCTGTTTAAGTCATGAATGTTCTCTTGGTTCAGTTTGGGTAGGTCATATGTCTCTAGGAATTTGTTGGAGTCTTCAGGGTTTTCTACTTTACTGGAATATAAGTTTTCAAAATAGTTTCTGATTTTCCTCTGTATTTCAGCAGGGTCTGTCATGATATTTCCTCTTTCATCACAAATTTTGGTAATTTGGGTTTTCTCTCTCCTTCTTTTTGTTAGGGTGGCTAAGGGTTTGTCAATTTTGTTTAATTTTTCAAAGAATCAGCTTTTTGTTTTATCAATTTTTTGAATTGTTTCTTGTGTTTCAATTTCATTGATTTCAGCTCTGATTCTAATTATTTCCTGTATTCTACTTCTTTTGGTGTTGTTTTGTTCTTCTTTTTCTAGGGCTTTGAGTTGTAGTGTCAAGTCATTGATTTGTTGACTTTTATATCTTTGAATATATGAGCTTAATGCAATGAACTTTCCTCTTAGCACTGCCTTCATAGTGTCCCAGAGATTTTGGTATGTTTTATCGGAGTTCTCATTTACCTGCAAGAATTTTTTATCTTTTCCCTGATGTCTTCTGTTACCTGTGCATTGTTTAATAGCAAATTATTGAGTCTCCAGGTGTTGTATTGACTTCTTTTTTAAAAACTGTCATTAATTTCTAGTTTCAGTCCATTATGGTCAGATAGAATGCAGGTTAGTATCTCTACCTTTTTGTATTTACTGAGACTTGCTTTGTGGCATAGCATATGATCTGTTTTAGAGAAGGATTCATGTGCTGCTGAGAAAAATGTGTATTTGCTTGTTGAAGGGTGGAATATTCTATATATATCCATTAAGTCTAGACCATTGATTGTTCTATTAAGTCTTATAAATTCTTTGTTTAGTTTTTGTTTGAAAGATCTGTCCAGTGGTGAGAGAGTTGAGTTAAAGTCACCCAATACTATTGTGTTGGGATCTATTTTGTTCTTGAATTTGAGAAGGGTTTGTTTGACGAACATGGCTGCCCCATTGTTTGGGGCATAGACATTTAAGATTGTTATGTCCTGTTGATGTATGATTCCCTTAAGCAGTATGAAATGACCTTCCTTATCCCTTTTCACTAACTTTGGTTTAAAATCTACTTTATCTGAAATGAGGATGGAAACTCCAGCCATAGACTTCTTGAGAGGATTAAGAAGGAAAAGATCCCATTGTTTTAGCATGTATATTTCTAGTTACTAGAGTGCACTCAACACTGATTTATTTCAGTGACTTATCACCCAATGGTTGGTTTCTACTTATGTGTTCCTCTGCACTGAAAACTTCCCTGAGTAAGTTCAGGCCTTATAAGAAGCAGGCACCATAGTATGTACAGATATACTTGTCAAGGGAGTTGGAGAAGGTTGGGAGACCACATTACAGGTGAGAGCCAATGCAAGGAGAGAGGGAGGAAGGAGCACTGGTATGGAAGAATTTCAGATTACAGCCCCATTGCAGGAAATATTCATCCAGACCAATGGGGGCTCCTCTGGTCAGGTTGCCCATTAGAGGAGTTTCTGACTTCCCTGGAATGGGCTCACCTCTGTTAGCCTGTCCTTCTTAGCCATGGGCTGGGAGTATGCTAAGAAACCTGTGGCCTTCCTAGTCCAAATGAAGATGGAGGGAGCAGATGCAGGAAATCTGAATAGTATGTTTTCACAACTGCCACATCCACATACAGCATCTGACAAAACTGTTACTGTTTTCAACTTTGGTAGCCTTTTGTTTTTACTGAATATGTGCTAAACTAGCTTCCTGTGTTTTAGCCCATAGACACAGTGTGAATATAGTATGAATAGTTGCTTAACGAATTAATAATTTTTACTAGAACTTATGGACTTTCTGCAAATTTCCACATTCTTTTTCTTTTTTACTTCTTATTACCTTCTCCCTTTAGTTATTTCAAATCTAGTTTAATTCTTTCCAACAAATGTAATCTCAGGACCACTTTTATGTTATGGGGAAGTGACAGGCCATTAGTCATCTGGTATTTTTTGAGAAACACCTATGTTCCAGGAGCTGCTTTAGGTGGTATGTCTATAGAGGTGAATCAGGCAGACAAGTTTCCACCTAGATGGAGCTTGCAGTCTATTGTATGCAATGCATTTCTTTAACTTCTGTACTTTATATGTCAAAACCTCTTATTTATCCTTATTTTCCTTTTTTCTGCCTTAGTTTTGTCTCAAAGAAAGCTGTCGTTATTATTTTCCAGCACTAACCTAAATATTCTCCTTTGATCTCCTTGGATCTTGCTCCAACAACTTTCTTGATCTTGTGTGTCTATGGTCTATATCTCCACTGGATAATCTTTAATTGCACAGAATTTTCTCCCATGTTAAAAAAAATGAACCTCATGTGAACATGGGTCTAGCTTTTTCTTTCTTTCTGTGTTAGTCAGCTTTAGATCACTGTGACCAAAATACCTGACAGGAACTTTTAGAGGAGGAAAAGTTTGTTTAGGCTCACGATTTCAGAGGTCTTAGTCACAGATGGTCAAGTCAGTTACTCTGGGTCTGAGATAAGGCAGAAAGAACACCATGGCAAAGGGTATAGTAGAGGAGCACTATTCATTCATGGCAGCCAGGAAGCAGAGAAAGGGGTGGGTCACAGGGAAGATGCACCCTTCCAGAGCATGCCCCAGTCAGCCATACCCCACCAGCCTACAGTTATCACCCAGGTCATATACGTTAGGATGGACTGATTAGGTTAGGCTCTCTTGGTGATCTCACCACAGCAATCCCCCCTTTACGTCTTTAATTGTAATCTTCCTCTGAATTTAATTCTTATGTTTGCATTCCCCTCTGTTGGGCTGGTTCTGTACCTGCTCCTCAGATTCCACATTTTATAAATGCATGTGATCATATTCACCCAATAAGCACTGTCTTCTGGATTGTATATATCTGTTAATGTCATTTCCCCATCACTCAGTCTTTAGATTCAAACTTATCTTTGTCATATTTGTTAAACCTAACTCTGGATTTGGTCCGCATTGCTCTCAGTGCTTTTGGTTATTTTACTGCCTTCCTGCAGCATCATAGTTAAGTCTTAACTTTTTATTTTCATCACTTTTCCAAATTTGAGCCTCTGTAAGAGCTGCCTCAGTCTTGTTTTCCATCTCATCTGCCACAGTCTGGTTCTATACCTGTGTCCTCTATATACTCTTCCTTGGTTTTTCGCCTCCACCGACCATTCAAAGGCCTTTCCTAATATGCCATGCAAATGCTCTCTGATTATCCTTCCAGGTTCAACACAAATGCCACCTCTTTAGACCTTTCATCTTTCCAGGTGTAACCTCTCCCGCTTCAGAACACAGCAAGACATTTTCTTTCCTATGCCATTCATCTTATATTGCTTTCAGTCTCTTCTCACTTATGAGGTTTTGAGTTCTTGAGGATGGAAAATTGAACCATTCCTATTTATATTCTACAGGATACTGAATACATCACCTTACTCAATAAGCATATATTAAAGAAATAAATTAGTTGAGTAGATCTCCCTCTCTTCCAGAGTGATTATTTATCACTAAAGTATACCGAGGAAGTAATAAACTTATATCCTGGCTGAACACTTAGTCTTTAAGAATACAAAGTAATTGCTATGCATACAGATAATTTCTGTCTCTCATTTGTTTACTGTGTTAAAAGAACACTTCCTCTGAGCCAGGCACAGGAAACCAGTGCCTCACACATGCGAGACGAGCACGCTACCACTGAGCTACAACCCCAGCCCAATAAATGGCTTTATAAGCATATTTTTTGTGGAATATTCTGTATGAAACCTTCAGCAAAGAAGTTGATTATCCTAGTATATCCCTGAATCTTAGTTTAGTAAACATTGTGATGGGTTTTCTTGACCAGTCTCAAAATTAAGAAAATCTTGCAGAAGTAATATATTTATTTCCCATAAAGCTATGCAGGCTGCCTAAATGTCCTTTGCTTAGACAAGTGAGGGTAAGCTACAATATTGTAAACATTGTTAGCTTGATGAGCAAATGTTTTAAAGATGTAGTGAAAGGGGATTCAGCATTTTCTAACAGTTTGTAATGAGTCTGCCTATGTTAGGAGGTGTGATCTTTGTGATAACCCCTGCCTAGTAGGTACTTAGTATGTGTTGGCTAAATGATGACAGTTGGTTAGCCCATCTGTCTAGAAATTGCTATAAAATAGGGATTTAAAAATTTAGCTTCAGAAAGAAAAAAGACTAGTTAAGTATGGACAAGTGTATGCTGCTCCAGAGAATATTAAAATGTTCAAGTGAGCAACGTATTTCCTACATGTTAATTGAATTATACAATATAATAGTATTAAGGAATTCAGTGATGTTCTGTAAAACTTTTGAATATTGATTGTATTTCTAGGTTTTATTTCCTGTTAGCACTCTGCTCGGCTTAACTCAGACAGGAAAATTGTCCATTCTTTATGATTAGAAGGTATTCTTTTGTCATTAGACCATGCCAAATTGATAGTTTTTATAGCCCGACAAGAGACCAGTCATCATTATCTGGAGGGGAATCCTTAAATCATCTGAAGATGGCTATTCTGTTCTGAAGGAAAGTTTGAGTTGACTGCTTGAGATTCTAAGTCTCACTCCCCAGGTGGGAAGGGTTAGAGCTGCAGAAGAACTGACAGTTTCTACCCTCACGGTGGGTAGATTAGATAGGAAAATGGATAGGAGGAGAACTTGTCAAAGAAATTCAAGGAGCAGAGCTGATAAATTCTAAAGGGATTTCTAACCCTGTCCCCAGATTGAATCATAAGTGCTTATATTTTATAGACTATACAAGTGTGCAGAAGGTACAGGAAGAAGCATAAAGAAAGAAGATGTGGGAGGAAAAAATATCAGGAAAGGCATTAAAACTCTGGTTTTCCACCTCATCGTTTGATGGTGATTGAATTTTTTTGAGACATAGCTTTAATGGTGATTGATTCATGGAGTATTATATTGCATTAAAGGCAAAATTATAGGATGATTTTAGTAATAAACAATGGAAATTCATTGTTGTGTTTTTGGATTGACTGTAGCTGTATGGTCCCAGACTGGATGACTATATATGAGTCACATTATGATTCCTATGTAAAAAAGAGACATCTTTGATCACTGCACCATAAATATGCACTTACTGAAGTATCACCCTGAACCCCATGAATATGTACAACCAGTAGATGTTAATCAAAAAAGTTTCAAAAAGTAACACCTTGTGGCCAGGCGCGGTTGCACACGCCTGTAATCCCAGCACTTTGGGAGGCTGAGGCAGGAGAATCATGAGTTCAAAGCCAGCCTCAGCAATGGCGAGGCACTAAGCAACTCAGTGAGACCCTGTCTCTACATAAAACACAAAATAGGGCTGGGGATGTGGCTCAGTGGTCGAGTAGCTGAGTTCAATCCCTAGTATCAAAAAAAAAGAGAAAAGAACATAAAGAAACACCTTGTAAAAAAGGAGTTACTTCAGTGTGTGCATTTGTAATAAGCATGGAATGAGATATGAGGTCATAAAGGAATCCCCCCCAATCACGCTATCATTTACATTTAAATCTGTGCTACTTATAATCCACTGCTCCACAGTTGAAACAACTTGGTGTGAACTGAAATATCTTCTTAAAGACATTTGTATTTTACATACATATTGTGATCATCCAGGCTTAACCAACCCTTATTAGAATGTTTCATATTGATTACATGTTTACCATTTTGCACTAACGTTTTCATAATATTACAAAAATGGTTCTGAAGGTTAGGTAGGCTCTTTTAGGTTAGCATTTTTTTATTATTCTAAATAATTATATTGATCACATGTGTTTTACTTCTTTATGGATAAATATGACTAAATCCACCTTCTAAAAGTACTAGATAAGGCATAAAAATAATTAGCCAGTTTGAAATAATACCACTAGCTCATACTCCTACTTAGTATTTTTCAGACCCAGTTTGAACTGCTTTACATATATTAATTAATTTAAACTTCAGAACAACCACATTAAATAGGAATAATATTACCTATACATTGCAAGAGAAAAAAGTGATAACAGGAGTGTTAAATAACTTTCCTGAATGTAAATGCTGTGTGAAAGAGCTGTTGTTTGAACCGAGGCAGTGAGACTGCGTGGTATTCTCTGCTTTCTATTTCTACAACTAAATTATTCTTAGTTGAGTCAGGGGTACAATAAGAACCTATATTACTACAAAGCTGTATTGTGATATGAATATTTATGAACATAGGTATCATTCCATTACCAGATTATGAGCTTGTGAGTATAGGAACCATGTTTTATTAACTTTGCTATATACAATATTCAATAAAATGTTAATTACTCCTGAATTACAGCATCAGCCTAATATTGACTGAAATATTCTGTCCAGGAGACTTCCACTTTGCAGTTGTAGGTTTTACACCCACAAAACTTTTAGATCCATAAAGCAAAAAATGCTGTTATTATCTCTAAGTGAGAAATTGTTTCAGAATTTTTTTGTTAAATATTTTTAAAAAATAGAATAGCATGAATGAAACAAACTATTTTTGATTGATATATGACATTATTAAATCATACTTTGTTGAAATTTTTTTCTTTTTAATTCTCTTTCCTATAGGGTGCTGCTTTAATTAGAATGCTGGCTAATTTTATGGGCCATTCAGTTTTCCAGAGGGGTTTGCAAGTAAGTCTGTCTATTTTCTACTTTCTATTTTCTCTTACATTTTTCCTTGTCAATGTATTTGTTTTAGAATATTTCACAGTTTGGGGAATTGGTAAAGCAAAATTGCTGAATCTAATGCAAAATCTTAAGATGTGTAAGGTAAGCAGTCTCTTTTTGTATGACAGACATTAGCTGTAGATACAATATTCACTATATCAGGTAACAAATCTTGAATCATGATGCAATTTAGAATGCTTAATTTTTTTTCTAAATCAAAATGATTTTCATGTATGTAAGACACTAGACAATATAAGTAAGACTTTCAGAAAGACTGCCATCCCTTTTTCTTCATTTAAAGGTTTATATAATATGAAAACAAAGTGTTAGCCATTTATAAGTATATATATTTGAGAAACTCTTGGGGCTACTTTCCCAATACATCCCTTTGATACTATTGTTGTTTTACTGTTGACATACATAGGTTTTCATTTGTTCCATTTTTAATTCAGTATCTTTATTTCAATTATAAAATACAATTTTTAAAAGAGAAAAATCAGTTTTATCATATGCATTTATAGTTTGTAATCTAAGAATGAATTCTTACAAAAGGAAAATTATTAAACTCTTTAAAGCAGATACAAATATAGAAAAATGGAACTTTTTCCCATTGAATCTGTTGGAGTAAATCATGTTCCTGGTAGCTGTGATTGATGAATTATTTATGATGCATTCTACTACTTAGAAGTGTCCTTTAAAGTAAATTGATGTTCACCTGAAATACAATTATGCTAAGACAGAGAGAGCAATCAATCTTATCTGTTCTTAGTAAGCTTTTCATTTTGAAATTTAAATAAACTACATCTGGGATCAGGTCATATTTTAGTCGTATAATTCTATCTTTACCCAAAATAAACTGGGAGATAAAATACAAAGCAAGAGTTAAATATGTTATGACAAACTACACATACTTAAAGCAACAAAGAAAAATATATAAATTTTTTTGAGGAATCATTTTCTGTAGAAAATATTTTTACAGATTTGTTTCAGCAGGGGTTGAAATTTACTTTAATCAGCTCTTTCCATTAGGGACACCTTCAGAATAGCTGAATCCATTGAACTTACTTGCTGAGTGCTAAAGGCTCTATTCTGATCACATAGTTGGGAAAACCTTTTTTTCTCAAGGAGTGCCCTCCGTGAATATCAACTATCTGGAGGAATGTCCTTCCTTATCCCCACTCCTTTGTTTTTCCCCATTGAAGTTGTAGCATGACAGTTTCAGAAAATATCTAAGCTTTCATAAGGGCAGCACAAATTGAATTTGATTTCCTGGCAGCAACTTGATGTGAAATCATTTTCTGTATACAATTTTTATTGTTTTTTTTTTCCCATCTATGTGTATAGGTTTGCTCAGCAGATTGAATAACTATAGTTATATTATTTGGAAAGGATTATTGTTTTGCAACATTTTTCCTCATCCTGTCGTACTTTCAATGGTATGCAAAATATATCATTTTTAATGCATCCTTTTCCTCTGATCCAGTCTGTTCAGTTGTATCTGAAGCAGTTAGAATATACCCTCCGACTGCCATTAAACTTCCATTTTAAGCTTGTATTAATGTGTGCCTTTATGCTCTGATACTTGATTTGGTTAATTTTCAACTGAGGGACTCTATGTTCGTCAACATTGCATTTCATTTGCCTTGTGACATCTCATTGATCAGATAGATCTGTATCCTTCAGTACTTTGCTTGCAGCTTTATTTATACTCATCACTCAAACTGATTTAGTGTATCATCAGCAGTTTGGATTAGTTTACAGTAGATCCCT
Organism: Geosciurus inauris; assembly: GCA_004024805.1. Lineage (NCBI taxonomy): Eukaryota > Metazoa > Chordata > Mammalia > Rodentia > Sciuridae > Geosciurus > Geosciurus inauris. Next base: position 10,862 of record PVHX01007731.1, read on the forward strand.
ATGTCTAGGTGATAAATTATTATCTCTTGTGCATGAAGATGTATGGGGTACATTTTGGAGATGACCTACTGAACAGACACTTCATGTCATGGTGCTGAGTGGTCACAGAGTTGATATTAATATGCTTCCCATCCACAAGGCTCTGGGGAATCTTGGTTTACAAGTTGTTGGAAGAGCTAATCTGGGTTGTCAGCACTTACCCCTGCTGGAATATCTATTAATTGTTTTTACATTAGCCATGGTTATTTATGTGTTGACAAATGGAAGTTATTATTTGCAAACAGACCCAGGATTGGATTTATGGGTATAGGGAATCCCAAACTGCAAATAGTGTTTTTCATTTATTTTTTCTTCCTTCTTTTTTCATATTTATTTTCTTTTTTCTTTCCTTCTCTCCTTCCTTCACTCTCTTCTTCTTTTTTCTTTGTGCTCAGATGTTAGCCCTTGAGTTCTATACAGAAATAATGTCATGGCAGTTTCTTCTTGATGAATTTTCTTACCTACAATTTGTATTATCCTGCAATTTTGTGTGTCCTTATGATCCATCAAAAGTTTTTTTGGGAACCAGGCAAATATTGTTTACAAATATGTACATCATACATATAAAACAAGGAAGTAGTAGGTTTCTAGGCTAGCTTACATATTCATGCTTTATTTATAAAATATCTGAATATAGATCCAACAGTATTTCATATATTTTATAGCATTTTTTATGCAATGTACATTTTAAATGTCAAGTCAATCATATATCCTCAGAACACAGGGACCCTAGGGACGTTTTGAGAATGCTTGCTTCTAATAGCATATAACACCCTGGATAAGCTATTAGAAACCCTAGAGAATAATTCCATATGAAGAATCACAACTTTCCTTGCACTACAGTTCTCAATACATTTTTGTTTAGTTACTCTTATTTCTTAAATGATTCAGTCTTGCATGTTTTCTTTAAAAGTAAACTATCCCAAACCTTTTGTGTAAATACAATGTATATACATACATAAACATTAATCCTTGATACCACAGATAAATTTGCTATAGTTTCAATATTTAAATTGAAAGTGGAACTTGCAGTGAGTCGAGCTTGAGCCATTATGTGGTTGATTATGTGTACCACTCATAAGTGATGTAGTTTTAAAACAAAAAAGTAATTGTATTTTATCAAACTCCACGTATCTACTGTCTACATAATCTATTCTACTATGTAATAGCAGGCATATTTCAGGAATCTTTAGGCAATAGAATAAGTGGGGAAAAATAATTCTCATTTCTACTTCTAATTAATGCTGGGCTTCCCACAAGCTGCTAAATCTTTCTTGGCCTCTTGCTTGATGGTTACAAATGCAAGGCTCAGATTCCAAGAATCTTACCATCTTTTCATTCTCAGTCTAGAATTTATTTGATGTAGTTTACTAGTTGACAATTTGGTTTTGATATCTTTAATTTGAGATGGCTGTTTTAATTTGATGGGAGAAATCATAAACTAAATGAGCAAGAATAAGTGATTCCCTATTCTTGAATCTTTAGATAACTATCTGAATATTAAGACTAGTATGGCCATCCATATTATAGTACTCCATGTATGCGGTACTATAATAGTAGTCAAATCAGACTAGGATTTGTTGTCACAAAGAGATTTTTTTAATTTTTAATTTTTTGGTACCAGGGATTGAACTCAGGGTTACTCGACCACTGAGCCACATCCTCAGCCCTATTTTGTGTTTTGTTTAGAGACAGGGTCTCACTGAGTTGCTTAGTGACCCGCCATTGCTGAAGCTGGCTTTGAACTTGTAATTCTTCTGTCTCAGCCTCCTAAAGTGCTGGGATTACAGGCATGCTCACAAAGAATTTTTGCTAGTAATATGTTTCATTATGCCAGTGTTAGGAAATGACTTGTTATTTTAGTTTGTTTTCTTATTTTTCTCTAATACTGTTTGAGTCAGCTTTTTCACTGCTATGACTAAAAGACTCAACCAGAACAATTGTAGGGTAGGAAGGGTTTATAGGGGCTCACAGTTTCAGAGATCTCAGTCTATAAGTGGCTGGCTTCATTCTTCCAGGCTCGAGGTGAATCAGGATATCATGGTGGAAGAGTGAGGCAAAGAGAAGCAGCTCTCATGTGATCAGGAAGCAGAGAGAAAGGTCTCCACTCACCAGATACAAGTATATATCCCATAGTCACGCTCCAGTGCCCCGCCTCCTCCAGCCACACTTTTAGCCTTCAGTTACCACTCAATTAATCCCATCAGGTGATTAATTTACAAACCAATCATTTCTTCTCTGAACTTTCTTGCATTGTCTCACACATGAGCTTTTGGGAGATCCCTCACATCCAAACCATAACAAATTAAAAAATTTTGTGATTAAACTACAGTTGTCTCACGACATTTACTAAAGACTTTTTGATATTTACTGGCAATTTTTGATGCATACATTGTGATTCCTTATGGTTCCTCGGGTAAGAATTCTGCTTATACTCCTGAAATCTCTAATTAACTCTGCCTACACTAGCATAGTATTGAGGTGTACTGGTGGTTGTTCTTGAGGACAGTTATCATCTCCCTTAATGACTGTCATCCCAAGGGACAAACAAGGAGAACTTTACTTTTTCAGTGACAAGATCTGATTTTGATACCAAAAGAGGCTCAGTGGAATTTAGACTTTAATGGCCTGGGTTCAATTCTCATTGTCCTACACTTTCGCAATGGATACCCTAACTTTCACCTAAAAGATTCAGAAAATCTAGGAAATTTACTTGAGTTGTCATTTTGCCACTCAGAATTTCAAATGTTAGTCTGTTTTTTAGATACATTAATACTAAGTCTACTAGAGATACAAGACTGTTACCATAGCCATAAAAGATCTCTGGTCCCTACCTATGCCTTCAACTGATAATTTAAAGCACCAAGGTATTTGTCTTCCTTTTGTAAGTTCTCCAGTCAGAAATTTCCAGTCTTTCTCAAAGATTCTGTTCTACCATAAGGTTCTATTGAAACCGTTTTCCCAAAAACTATTCTTCAATTTAGGAAACCATTGATAATTTAAGAAGTGGCTTTGTCTTTGAAAACCATGAATTGCTATGACCCTGTTACCTACTATCAATATTATCCCCTTTACATCTAATTAAGATAGGCAAAGAGTTGTATATAACAATCTCTAAAAGTCTGGAATCACTTCCAATATGTCCTTCAGTAGCAAAATTAAAACCCAGTAGAAGGGAATTCAACATTGGTATACAAATTTTCTAAAACTAGGGAGGAGTGGGTATGAGAAGCTTTCAGAAAATCAGGAAATTTGGATATTACAAGAACTAATACCCATGTTCTTAGCTACATTCAGTACACCTGTACGACTAGCAGTATCTTAACTCTGACTTCTGCCAAGGCCAACACGTCTGGACTCTGCTGCCTGAGCAATGAGTTCTCCTCCTTCTTTACCACCTTCCCTATCTCTTATGTGTACTTTTCAGTTTGTTGAACTTAAACATGGAGCCAACTAGCAACAAATTATAGGAGATACAACTTTCAGGCTTCCAGCCCATACAATGAAAAAGAGTGAAGGGATTAGTGGATGGATTGCTAATTTAGACACACTTTAGGTATAGATGTCTTTATTCTTTTGATTTAATTATTATAAAATATTATATTTTACAGGGTGCCTCATGGTTTAAAAACTACTTAATCTTTCATTTGTCTCTTCTATGTCTATATTAAGACCATAGCCGGGCATGGTGGCGCAAGCCTGTAATCCCAGCACGTAGGGAGGCTGAGACATGAGAATCGTGACTTCAAAGCCAGCCTCAGCAATGGCGAGGCGCTAAGCAACTCAGTTAGACCCTGTCTCTACATAAAACATAAAATAGGGCTGGGGGTGTTGCTCAGTGGTCGAGTGCCCCTGAGTTCAATCCCTGGTACCAAAAAAAAAAAAGAAGACCATGTGATCCTTCTCTACCTGAACGTTCTCAACTCATTTTAATAGTTTTGTAAAGGTATGTGACAGGATAAATTAGGAAAATCAAACCAACAATGAACACATTTTACTCACTTCCTAACTGTAGTTCAGTTGTTGGTGCTCTATAATTTCTAGTCTCTGAATCAGTTGATTTAGTTATGTCAGGGTGAATCGGTACCGGGGATACATCTAAAATTTTTAAAAATTTCTTGTTATTACACTAAAATAAGGAGTTAGATTTTATTTTGGGGAGCTTACAATTGTGTATAAATCATTTTGCTTTTTTATTAACTTAAGAACTTCAGGCTTTTGGTTTGTAGGATCACAAGTACGGGCTGCTTCTTCTACCTCCCCCATTTGCTGGTCTTCCTGGGATATGGTAAGAACAGGGAGAAGATCTGAACAGCAGTTTGTCTAAATTGTTTTTGATTTAGGATCCACTCTGTGTGACATCTGGAAAGTAAGCTTACGTATCTTTCCAGGCCAGGATTTTCTCCTAGCCATGATTTCAGTGAGTAATGATGACTAAGAAAACAACTGCATGATCCATTACCTACTGGGTAATAGAATAGAATCAGGGAGAAATACAATAAGCAGGTCAGCAGTAACCAGAAACTCTATTACACACAAGCTCAAGTTTCACTTTTAAAATCTAATGTAATTCTTACCTTCAACACATCCATTTTGTCTGTGATATGATCATCTCCAGATTCTTTACTAGGTCATCTTCTAAGGACAAGCTAGTAAAACCACTTGGGATTCCATGTCTCTTCAGTATTTACAGTATTCTGAAGTGTTTTTTCTTATTACATTGCCACAGCACAAGTAGAGTTCTCTCTGATGGGACACTGGAGTGGGATACATGCAGTGTAACCTCATTTCTGTCCTCTCTTCTACTTGGACAAACTCCAGTTTCTGATGTTGTTGAGTTTTCTTTTCTGTGGAGTACCTCGAGTATGTAAGGATGCTCTGATTTTGTCCCTCTTATTTTATCCTCTTTAGAAGTTCTTGGTGATTTTACATGTCCTCTTGAAATCTTTCTTGCTTCTGTAAATAAGTGTTTTGTCTAAATTCTTCCCTCAATAAATACTGCCAACTTCTAGCATCTTTTGGCAAATTTTGCATTTTTCAGTTTCTAAGAATCTTATTGCTTAGTGCATGTACATTATTTTACACCCACATTTAGCAACGCTTATGGTAAAATATGCATGTGACCAATAAATTAGCATATATTTCTCTCTTTCTTTCATTCCTTTTTTTTTCTTTTTTGTGCCAGGTCTTCCTGTGTTTCCTAGGCTTGTTTACAACTCTTGAACTTAGCTTCCAGAGTAGCTGGGACTGTAGGGGTGTACCACCATGCCTGGTTTTAGGAACTATGTCTTTTACCTTTTTTTTTTTTTCTTTTAATTTAGGTTATATTCCTATGATTTAAATCCTGATTCTATATGAGTATTATAGGCTTATTTTAAAAGTAAGTAATTCAGGTAATGCTTTTAAGTAAAATTTCTGTTACATGACTCGGATCTTCTTTATTTCTTTTTTAGTTTTTGTAATCCCTAATTACACTTTTTTCCTCTGATTTTTCTGGAAATATAAAATAAAGCTATAATTATGAAGTCGTCCGATAACATTGATTGGCTCAGTAGCTATTAAAAATATAATTAGTACATAGTACTATTGCTTTTTCTTTTCAAATAAAACAATATTGTTTTAATGATTTGAGCCCAGCAGTACCATTCTTCATATTGTTATGAATCAACATCGGGGAATTGAAATTATGATGAAAGATCATTGTTAAGCTTGCTATAAACCCAAACCCTGAAATCTCTGTCAGAATGTGAGTCACCTTCCTGCTCAACCAGGGAGGGTAATTCAGCATCATCTAAAATATGGTTGAATAAAGAAAGATTTCTCTTAATTAGTATTTAACTGCTCTTTTCCATAAGGTAACCTACAACAAGATGTTTGGCTCCAATTATCAGGGTGGAAATTGCTTATGCAAATCGATGTAAGGCAATGAGGTGTGGATAAAAAGCAAAAAGGAAATATCATTACTATTGGTTTGTGCTCATAAAATTCTGATAGCCTGAAGGTAATGACAGGCACAAAGCCACAGGGATTATTAGTAGCAGCAACATACTCAATAACTTGTGTTCCAGTGAGCTGTTATATGTTAACATGTGTACTCAGGTTTTTATTTGAAAACCTCAGTCTTGTGTTTGTGAGAGAGCATTTTCTCCCTGGCATGTAGGTTTTCAGATAAATTAAAATGAAATAATAGAACAGTGTTTTAAAGTTAATTTATTTCTGAAGGGACAGTATTGTGGGTTTTTTGATTTTTTTTTATTTTTGATTTTTTTTAAATATTTTTTTATTAGTTGTTGGTGGACCTTTTATTTTATTTATTTATATGCGAAGCTGAGAATCGAACCCAGTGCCTCACACATGCTAGGCAAGCGCTCTGCCACTGAGCCATGACCCCAGTCCCCAGTATTGTTTTTAACAGGTGGTAACTGAATTGTGCTTAATCTGAAACTATTTACCATAGGTAGTTTTGATCAGATGTTTCCATGTTCCTCTGAAAATGCTGTGCAACTGTAGATATGTTATAGGTAGAAAGAGGTTACCACTGAGTAATAATTAGGTGCAGTTAATCAATACCATATGATAACATTTACCTACTTCAATTGGAGGCTTTCTGAATTTGTATTTATTAGTTATCCTTTACCTGCTAGTTAAGGACTAAAGATACATTATGCATTTTACCTAATCAGGTTGACAGGATAAAATGATATTTTTGATCTTTTAATTTTACAAATATCTGTGAAATTATTAGACATATTTACTTCAATGGATGGATATATTTGTATATTGTATGTGTGTAAATGCATCTGTTTTGTAAATACACATACACTTGGATTTAGCTATCTACAAACTGTCTTTAATACTTTATAAATATTTACCATTTGGGTAAATTACTGGTTCATAAGTATAGTATACTTACTTTAGAGGCATTTCTGTAGCCTATGTAGCTCCCACATCAGCAATTTTCTTTTTGTCCTTCATTTTTATATTTTATTCTTTCTCCTATGTTCTCTGTTTTGGAAAGTGCGTATAGTAGTCTAGGACCATCTATTTGGCAATGTTACAAGTTTTGATGCCAAAAAAAAAATCCCTCCTAAATTGGGAATATTTTATTCTTACTCATATTTTCATAATTGCTTAATGATACTATTATATAGCTAGTAATGTGACATAGATGTACCACAATACCTTAAGCTTTGTTCCTTCCTGTGAACATTTAAGTTGCTTTCCAATTTTTGTTAAATGACACTCCAATAGTCATTACATGATAGATTTTCCCCATATGTTTTTAATGACCTTTTCAATACATTTCTTATTATCAATCTTTCCTCCAAAATGTTGTCAGTATCTAATGCTAGAAGCAAAGTTTGAAGGTTCCCTTTTTATTATACCGTAATCAAATAGCTTTGGATCTCATGCATTTTCAAAATAAATGTCTTACTAATTAAGAATGCACAAAAGTATCTCATTGGTATTTTAATGTATATATTTTTATCACCAATAAGGTTGAAAAAAATTTATATGTTCTCTACTGCACTTCACTCTTTTCATTTACTCCCTTATAACATTTCTTCATGTTTTTCACTCATTTAAAAATTGAGATCTTACTGTGTTTTACTTAACGTGTAAAAATAGTTATAAATTAAAAATAATGAGCTATAATACCTTTACTATAAAAATCCCCCATGATGTCTAAAATCAAATAATATTCTATGAAAAGTTACATGTTATAAAATAATGGCTTAAGAAGAATGCTGCTAAAACTTATTCTAAGTTACATATTTGGAATCTGGCTTTAAAAAAATACAGATATACAAGTGCATTCAAACTTCTGTTTTGGTTTTCTTCTATATTTCAGTCTATGGAAGAGAAAACTCCAAGCTAGCATGACACAGGGAAATGATTATACTGAATCATTGATCAGTATTGATTATACTGAATCTGATTTTCTTTCACTATCTATTTCCTATATTCACTTTTTTTTTTTCCTGTTCAATGTCTCTCCTGGTGGTTATTTTACAGATATTTTTTTCATTTCAGAAGCATAGCCTATTCAAAGTATTAAAATACTTTCTTAATTCTTTGTGCTAATAAACCAAGTCTGTGATTTGTCTTCTTGCACCAACCTTGCTTAGTTTTATGTCTGCAGTCTCTGTTTCTCACCCATCAGACATGGTCAGTCATTCACTTATTCTGCACATATTTATTAGACACTTCCTCTAAGTCACACACTGTGGTAAGTACCAAGTGCCCAGGGCATGCTGTACACAGGAGATAGAGCCTGTGTTCTCATGAATCATATAACAGAATAGAGGAGATACAGAATAGGGAAAAAGTGTATATATCTTCAAGTGTATATATCCTTTTATCTTCTAGGAAGAAAAACATAGGACACTATAAGACAGCATGATGCGTGGGTATTTTGGAGCAGCTTTAGATTACTTGTTAAGGGAATGGAGAAGACATGTAAACTGAGGACTGAAGGATAAGAAAGAGATGGGATGGAAGGAGATTCTAGAAAGAGGAAAGAGCTTGTAAGAAGGACCAAAAAAAAAAAAAGCATGTTTAAGGAAAAGAAACAAATCCAGACAGAATAAAGACAGAGATGAAGAAGGAAAGGTGGGTGTAGCCAACTGTGCAGTGCCCAAGTATTCTGCGTTAAGTTAGTTCTTTGGTCTGTGTGTGGTAGGATGCTATTAAACAGTTTTAGAATGGATATCACACGGTTCTATTTATATTTTGAAAAGTTCTCAGACAAATCATGATAATACGCTAGGATTGAGGTGGTCAATATATCAAAAGAGGAATTGTGTTAAAAATTAAGGAAGGTATTTTTATATTCAGATGAGATGTTATGGAAGCTTAAATAGTAAGAAGATCTACGAGGCATAAATGGATTTGCAGTGGTTTTTGAAGGTAGAGTCTATGGATTGGGTAAAGTGTGTAACGTGAGAGGCGAGGAAGGGAAGGTTAATCAAGAATGATCCTGAATTCCTTAGTGGAGGGCCTGGGAGCAAGTCCTAAGAGATGTAATGATTGGATGTTGATGGGAGAGGAGAGCCCTGTGAAGGAGAACCAGATAGAACAGCCAGAGATGGGCAGAATACCGAAGGCATCATCTGTCACCAGTGCCAAAAGAAAAGCTCCCTTCAAGAATAAGTGGCCAACAAAGTTAAATGCAACTGTGAGGTGAGGTAAGATAAAGACTGAAAATTGTTCCTTCTAGCAGCCTGAGAACTTACTGATGTCCAGTAAAATGAAAACATGGCAGACGAGCCAGAATATGCAGAATAAAGTTTAATCAAATTTGTCAAAGGACATCAGAGAAATGAGGTCCAGAGTTAATGAAGAATAAAGGGTAAGGATGATTTTTGTTTGTAAAGAGGAGAGCTAGCTGTACTGGATTTTGGCTGGCAAAGAAAGCTTCAGGGAAAAATACGTGTGATAATGTTTGAGGAGTGAGAGACACCTCTGGGACATGGGTCCCTGGAAAGATGAAAGGATTTGTCTTCAACAGAAGACATCCTTCCAGTAAATTTGGAAATGGGAAAATGAGGGAAGTCCTTTCTGATGACTTCTGCTTTTTTATTGTTTCTAGAGACAAGGTCAAGAGGTGAATGCAAGTTGAGAGAGAGTGGGAGGTGGAGAGGTTTGCAGGTTGAGGACTGGGAGGGGTAGGAAGGGACTGCCTGACAGCTGTGAGTAACTTCTTTGACTTTGGTGATGATGAAATGAACGTGTAATAAAGCTAAGTTTCTCAGTTGCATGATTTTCTCCTGTGATGCTCAGCTAGATGAGTGCAGGTTTGGAGAAGACAAATGCTTGGATTCATTCAGGACTAGGGTTTTTCTGAAAACAGTTTAATCAAAGAATTGAACTACAAAAGAAAGGAGGATATTTGCCAGAAATTTATTAAGATGAACTGTGAAATGCAAACTGGATAATCAGGGAAGTAAAGATGGAAATGATATACAAATGTCTACCATTAGTAATAACAGTATATTTTGCTAATACAGTATACTTTGCTATACTTTGCTAATACAGTATTAGCAAGTATTATATATGATTTTAACACTGTGTAAGAGAAATCCCCTGTGCTTCTCAACTGTGAAAAATGTAAACTGTCTTTATGAAGTCCCTTTATGTTATGCCATTGATATGAGAGCATCCCCAGGCAACTTTCTGTCCAAAACATAAGATAAAGAGTCCCTGGTCTCATCTGCATTGGTACACAGTGTGACTAGTTTCATTTAAGGGCATTGATTAGTCAATGGGAAAGAAGTAGACATAGCACATATTTCTTGAGTTTAATAATTCTTTTCCAAGGCTTTCTGGTCACTTGAAGATTAGTGTCTTTACTGCTTTAGTGATGACTTGGGCAAGTTTGTTTTGTGCTGATGAGACTAATTAATGCTCCTCTTCCATGTGTTCAGTAGAACTCTGTGGAAAATGGAGTATGAGACCTCACAACCTGAGGAACCATCTGAGACCTTTTCCTTTCCCAGATTTGGAAAGAAGTCTTCTAAGGTCCCTTCTTCCTCCCCTTCTCTCTCTTCCCTTTCTTTCTTCTCCTCTTCTCTTTTTTCCTGTATTCTTCCAAGCACATTCCTCTTTCAGTTTAGGCCACATAATTTCCCTACTTAGCCTATAGAATACTTGGACTTCTCTTGGAGAGAAAATTGAAGAAAAATACGTTGACTCTAGACCTTTTTTATTTTTCCCCCATTGAGCATGCTTTTAAAATAACCAACATTGCTTAGATTCTTTGTGTGGCAAGCATTTTTTAAAAAAATGTTATTGTATTTTTTATAGCTTTATTTTATTTGCTTATATTTATGTGGTGCTGAGGATCAAACCCAGTACCTCACACATGCTAGGTAAGCGTTCTACCACTGAGCCACAGCCACAGCCCCAGCCCAGTGGCAAACACTTTTTAAGTGCCTTATTGTTTGTATGGCATCTTCTGTGCACTCTCTTATCAGGTGCTATATTATCTACATTTTTCAGTTGAAGAAATTAAAGTTTAGAAAAAAATTGCTACTTTCCTCAAGATCACACGACTGGTAAGGATCAGCCTGGATTCTTACCTTGTTCTTTTTAATATATATACTGTCTTTACTCAACTAAATTAGTTTCTTCTCAACTGGTCACCAGGACCAGTAAACAGAAAGAAAAGAAGTGGGAGAGGGGAATTCTGTGTACATACTTATAAGCAGTGGGCATCTTGATTTACCCAAGGCAGTGCATTTTTAGCAGCCAAAATAGAATTTATCTATTTTATGAGCTTGTAGTGGTCAAAGCCCTTTATCAGAGCATTTGGAAAAAAGCAATTCACAAACTTCAGTTTTACCAACAGATTAATTTTATGTCTCAGTAATATTTCAGGCTTGCAGGAAAAGTGAGAGGTGGGGATATTTTAGTACCCTAGAACACCCCTAAAGACTATTCCATCCACACTATTTCGCTGACAGGTGTGGGACCTTGTCAGGTTGTTCTACAATGAAGTACAAATCTAGCAGTGGCAGTATTGTAACTCTGGTGATGTGCCTGCATGTTGAGGCATTGGTGGCTTGATCTATAATTACTACATAAGATATATTTGAAAACAAAAATGATGTGAGGATATGCCATTGTCAATGATTTAAAACAAACAAGCAAAAAAAAGAAACGCTTTTATAGGCTGGCTGGTTGTTTTGACCTAACATTTTCTGATTTTCTGCTATATTTAGCAACCTTTTATGAAAGTATACTAATTTTTTACAAAATTTACATTCATTAAGTGGGGTAATGGATTTTTAAAACATGTTAAATGCTTTTTTGTTCCTAGAGAAATATATGTGTACTCCCATATCTATGCAAACCATTTCTGAAGGTAAATTTAGGGTAAACATACTTTTTAAAATCAGAATCAGAATGGCATACAAACAATGGTAATTGCAGTTTCAACTGTTGTTCTTAGATTTCTTCAAATAGGTTTCTTTCTAAACTGTTTCTCTCTCTACACTATTTCTGGTGGCTTGAAAGTGCTGTACCTCAAAAAGTTTGGTAATGGTCATTTGCTATTATGCTTGATTTTCTTCTTGAAAACTTACTATAATAACAAAGAAAGGTTGAAATAGTAATTTGTACCTTCTGTTCTTTGATTCTCCAATAGAATTAAAGTGTGAAGATTCCTTTTATTGTCTCAGAAGGCTTTCTCAATATTTTGCTGCTCATTTTCACTTGATTGCCTAATTTCCTGCTCTTCAAAATAATCAAAATAAATATCTGGGTGTACAGTCTATCGTTCTTTGTTTTAGTTTGTCATCCATGACTATTTTAGTCTCTTTGCTTCTGGTTCCCTAAGTCAAGTTATGTGAAAACATGGTCTGAAGTGCATGGGCCAGACTTCAGATAGGTGTTTTGTCTAATGTATGGTGTTTTAATTCATGTAAGATGTTGTTGTGATCTAGCACTTTTAATCTACTGTTTTTTGTTTGTTTGTTTATGGATCCCTTCAAGATCACCTTACTCAAATAATACACATATTTACAAATATTTATGTCTAGAGCTTATTTTTCCCACTTCAAAAGCCCCTGCTCTGTAAGTCTAAGACAATAGTTTTACATAATTTTACTATTATTGCGTTGTAATTCTATGTGTACCCCTAAATATGGAACTTTCTGATCTATTTTAGTTTTAACCTTATTTATCTAATTCTCTTACTTCTCTTCATTTTTTCAAATATAAATATACATTTATTTTAGTCATCCTTTTCATCACCAAATAATTTTGGAGAAGGAAAAGTTTGGGGCTCATGGTTTCAGAGGTCTCAGTCCAAAGACAGCCCACTCCATAGCACTGGCCCATGGTGAAACAGAACATCATGGCAGAAGGGTGTGGCAGAGGACTATAGTTCAGGACATGACAACAAGGAATCAGAGAGAGAGCTCTGCTCACCAGGAACCAAATTATGTACCCCAAAGGCACACTCCCAGTGACCAATGTCTTCTAGCCACACCCTCTCTACCTGTCTACCACCCAGTTAATCCCCATCAGTGGATTAATATACTGATTAGTTAAAGCTCTCATCACCCAATCATTTAACCTCTAACTTTTTTTGCATTTTCTCACATATAAGCTTTGGGGAGGATACCTCACATCTAAACCGTAACAACATCTCATAACCCCCATACCTACTGTTTCTAACACAGTGAAAGCCTAGTACATTTACTAAATAGAACTTTGTGTCTGATTTTTATTTTGTATATGGTATAAGAGATAGTTTCTACTATCCTTTCCATGGATCATCAAGATCATTTTCAAATGTCTTGATTGTTTATATAATTGGTTTTATATCAGTCAGGAGTTTGGGTTGCAAGCAACAGAAGCAAACATGGTTTAAGCAGAAGGAATTTTTTGGAAGGATATAGGTAATCTATAGAATCACTGGGAAGGCTGGAGAATTAAGATTTCACAACAGATGATATAAGACTCAAATTAAGAAAGCTAGTCAGGATTGGCATGCCACAGGAGTGGCTGGTTCACTGGCTGTCCTTATTGTATCATTGAGAATAATCTTTCAGATCCTCCTGACTTTCTGCGTTACTTCTTCAGAATCCATAGTCCTAGGAGAAGGCATCTTCTTGTCTGAGGCCAGGAAAGATACCCATGCTTTGTTGCCAGGAAAAGTGGAGAAGGGAGTATTTAATATTTTGTTCCTTTCATTGTAATAGTGGGAAGTAGAGTCCTTGCCTTCCACCCACATCCCATAGTGAGTTATTGGCCCTATATAAAAATGGTGTTTAAATGCTGGAAAGCCAAAAAATGACAAATGTTCACTACAAATCTTTGGAGGTATAATTATTCTTGATAGAAAGCAACAATATTTCAAACCTTTGCTTCAGCCTCATGTCACATCGTTGGAAAAATCAATGCTTAAATTTACCTGGCATTTTCCAGACTGGTGATATGAGTAGAAGGCAACCTGCTTCCCAGAGTCACTGGGGCCCCGACTCCTGTCTCTAGTCTCATTGGAGAAACACTGCTGCTGGCCTACCTAGAGCTAGTCTCCCCTCCTTTCTCATTAGCTGAATTCTAATTTTTTCTAAGTTCTCACCCTCTTTGGAAGAGCCATATGCTTCAGAAGACTATCTATCTTCCCTTGAGTAAAGCCCAAAGCAACTCTCTCTTAAGCTGCAGTAACAGGTTTTTGCTAAAGCACTTGATGCATTTTTGACAAATGCAAATTGTAGAGGATGAGTTCAAAGAAGAGTTTAAGGGGAAGGTTTCCTGATAATTTGGAAAGAGATTCACACAAAGAAATTATATGCTTTTCTTCTGTACAAGTCATATCTGAATGTGATGCTTGGGATTGCTGCTACCATCTAGCCACAAATCTGAGGATAAAGTTAAAACATATATAAGGTTGGGCTCAAAATAATTCCAGAGGAGAGTGACTTCATCTCTGTCCTACCTATTTACAACAGAGAAGAATAAATTTTGCTGGTTTATTTATTTATTTTGGCATCAGGGATTGAACCCAATGCTTAACTCAATGCTTAACCACTGGGCCACATCCCCAACCCTTTTTTATTTTGAGACAGGGTCTTGCTAAGTTGCTGAGGCTGGCCTCAAACTTGTGATCCTCCTTCAGCCTCCCAAATTGCTAGGATGACAGACATGTGCACCACACTCAGCCAATACTGCTATTTAGATGTCATTCTCTTCTGGATACTTTTGCTACGTATAGCTAAACATGTATAAACTAGTCTACACTGTTTTATGGAACCTTCCTTTCACTTCCCAAAGAGTAAGCCATCTAAGTGATTACATGAGTCCTAGTGTTGGAGGACTCCTTAAAAGCAAAGCAAGTATTTTATAATTATTTCCATGTAAATGTTAAAAGATGATATTGCTTTACTTCCTAAGCTCACTCTTTACTTTTCCCCCTGTCTATTAGTCCCATTGGCTTTTATACATGAAATGTTATGAACCATGTCACTTGTTAGCAAAAGAAGTAAAACAAAAATGGTCTCCATTGTTCACAAGTTTTTAATGATCTCAAATGCAATTGCATATATCAATTCAAGTTATATGTCTGACAAATATACATGAAATAATGAATCATATCATATGCTAGTATCTAAATATGAAAATTTGGGAGAGTCTGATGGATATAGGAAACCTTCATCTACTGTGTGGTCATAATTAACAGGTAGGCATATTGCATAAAGACAAGTCACATGCATATATTAAGTATTTACTATGTACTGGTCTGGGCACAGAGTTGCTGGCTAAATAATGGTTTATAGGAAAGACAGGTTCCTTACTCTCTTTGAGTTTGTAGACAAAGCGAACAGTCAGACTAATAAACAGACAATTATAATACAGTGTGATAAATGCTCTTATACGGTACAACATGTGAGCCTCTAAGAGAGAAATTCAACTTAGAATTAGGAAGAAGACTGGAACGGGCAGAAAAGGATTCACAGAGGAAGTGCATCAAAACGGAGGCATGGAGTTTGAATTGACTTTAGGTAGAGAAAGGAGAAATGGATGTATAGATAATTGTATGTGCAGAGAACCACAGAAGAGAGAACATACACATCAAGCATCTTCAGAAGGCTAAAAGTGGATAAATTGAGGTGGAGAGCCATAAGTTAATTGATAGGATTGTATAGGTACAGAGGGATCAGACCATGGTTGACATTTTTAAGTCACACTTAGGTGTTTGTGCTTATATTCTGAGTGTAGCGTATGCATTTGACCAAAACTATTCTGGCTTCATGGTAGAGATTATACTTGAAAGGTCTGGAGCAGAAGCTGCTGCACTTTTGGTTAACCCAGTAAGAAGCAGGAGAGTAGATGCCAAGGAGGCATAGGGAAGGAGAAATCTAGGAGAAATATTTAGATAATAAATCATGACTTGAATGTGGTAGAAGAAAGGGAGGCATCAAGATGAATCTTAGGTTGAGGTGGATGGGAAGGCTCACAAAAGAAGCTGATGTTGCTGAGGATGAGTTCAGTGTCAAATGTGACTCAGTCATGTGTGCAGCCTTCTAGGATATTGGATTTGGGTAAGCAGTTGTGTGCACAGGTTTGGTGTTGCATGTGGGCTAGAGTCTCTGAGATCTAGTGCTCTGATTCATTAAATGAGGATTATATTACCTGCTTCATAAGGTTGGCTTGGATTGAATGAGATAAAATATGAAAGATCCCCTAAAAATGAGGCAGATACTGATGTTTGTATGTGCTGTATTCTTTATTATTATTAATTGTACTTTTTCTTCTGCCACTTGGTTTTCTAGCTGATATCCAGAGATAATTAAAAAGATTATAATTGCTAATGTCTACAGAGTACTTGTGATGTGCTAGGTACTCTTCACTTTTCTAGCACTGTATATGTGTGTTACAGGTGTACATATGTGTGTTTACATATATGTACACACAATTATTTAATTCTCAAACTTTATGCAATACTTTTGTTTCCCCCATCTTATAGATGTGAAAATAGGCACATAGAACTTAAAGAACTTGACAAAGGTCATACAACTGGACCCAAGATTATATAGCTAGTGAGTGTTGGAACTGGAATTTGAATCAAGACAGTTACATTTCTATTTCTGATTTTTAAGCCAATGTTTAAATACATATTTTCATAGATAGATGTACTGAGATATATTCTTGCTTAATATGCTTTTAATTTTTAATCAGGCTGTGTTGTTATGTCCCTTAAGAAATCTGGTGCTCATCTTTGTCTTATGCCTTTCAGCAACTCTACTATTTTTTTTTTTAATATTTTTTTAGTTGTGGATGGACACAATGTCTTTATTTTACTTTGTATGTGGTGCTGAGGATCAAACCCAGGGCCTCACGCATGCGAGGCAAGCGCTCTATCACTGAGCCACAGCCCCAGCTCAACTCTACTATTTCTGATATACCTATATATAGATATATATATAGGTATATATAGAGAACCCTAAAGTATTCTTAATATTTTTTAAGTTAATCTTAAAATATTCTTTTTATATCATATGTCAACTCTACTTCTGATGGACTTTTGTTGCACAAAGGTAAACGTAGATTTCTATTTCAGATTCACATGCCCAAACATTTCCATATACATTGACTAATGGGGTTGGAAGAAACTTAAAATCTTATTCATCACGTACAAATGTTTGAATTCATCTTACCAAGTGGTGATTGTACAAAGATTTCTACAGCTTCAATCACAGAACTCTTCCCTCACAAGTCACATCTCAATATTTGCAGTCATTCTTAATAAATCTCACCATCATTTCCTCAGTACCTAGAAGCTGCCTCATTGCTAAGTATTCCATACAGTTTTTGAAATGAATGAATCAATGAATGATTGATAATTAAAAATATACTCACTATTCTTTATTTTGTAATTTTTCAAAGAAAAAAAACAAAATTTCCTTAATTCAAGATATGAACATGATTGTATAAGAGAAAGACAAGCATAATTAAGGAAATCCTGTTTTTTTTAAAGTTGCTATGTGTCAAATTTTAATAGCATCTTAATATTAAGGCTTCTAGGAATCCAAGAAGACATGCTATCTTTTCCGAGTACTAAAGCAACAAGTTAGGAGTTGCTTCTTAAACCTGGGTAATTGACATTTCAGTTACTTGAAGTGGAAATGTGAACCTTATTCTGAACTGGGGAAGAAACCAAGAACTCAAGCTGATGGTCCGCACTGGGACAAGGTCAACTCAAATCACTGAATTGGATGTTGTATATTGAACCTGATAACATTCCTCCATTTCATTCTTGCATTACCTTAGGGGCACTATTCATACATAGAACCAACTGTAAATTGTTTTAATTTTAATTTTAGTACTTTTTGTAAGGGTATCACTAACATAAAATATTAATTTATATTTCTTATGTTTCATTGCTTTCAAATTCATTCAAGTGCTAAAAAATTATAAAAAAAAATAATTTTCAAAGTTAAATCCAAAACAATCTATTTAAATCCTGGTTCCTGGGTTTATGTGGAAAAAGCTTCATATGGCATGCTCAGAGCCAAATTGGGATTCAGATTGATTATAAAGGGCTGTATTTTTTAGCAATTATTCATAACACTTGATGATGATGGTGGATTTGTGGTTGCTATGTTGGGGTTGGACATTGCATCTCTAGGCTTCCGATTAAATGAGAGTTGCCATTTGCTGTGCTGTGAATTGCCAACAAAAGCAGAATCTGTCACAGGTGCTCCAATTTGTATTTCAGAAAATTTTCTTCTCTAACTTTAATTATCCCCAAAGTACTCTACTCTGTAGCGTACTGAAAGGAGTCAGCATATTTTTTCAAGTTTCAGTACTTTGATGTAAATTAGAATTTTTGTCTACTACCTACATGTTGTAGAGAAAATAGAATTTCAAATGGAGGAGGAGGACTTTGCTGTACAATATAAAACACTATTTTCATTTTTCCACTTCGAAATCAGGAAAAAAAAATCAGAAAAAAATAATGCCACGTAGCCATAGCTGAATAACACATTTATAATGAGATAAACCACACTTTCTTGAAGGAAGGCAGGCATGAATCACAAAGTCTGTAGGTTTAACTGCTAATGGTCAAAAATGAGAAATGGAAAGTTCCAAGCCTAAAAATATTAAATAAACTTAGGGATGGCTTTCTTATTAAATATTAATGTGTGTTTCTAATTCATGTAAATAAATATTTATCATTTTTGTAATAGACTACCTCTCTTTTCCAGAGAGACTGGGGAATTGTAGAGAATATACCGTTTTGGCAAAGTAATCCCTATTCATCAGCATGTATCAGCCAGGGATTTTATCCCCATTAGAATACTTTTTTTTTCAACAATTCAACACAAAGCTTGATGGTAAAGTTTATCTTGTATATTTCACTGCAGAGGCAGTTTCTTCAAAATTGGATGAAGTGGACCAGCTCAGTTAAAAAATCTTTGATCCTGGAAATTCATAAGAAGTGATTATAGCTATGAAAATCATTTTTAAGAGATTAATATTATTGGATGATTTAATTAGGAAATATGCTATAGTGAAATCTCTTTGGAATATTTTTAAATAGATTCTTCAACTTTTTGCATGTCTTTCTCTTTGTACTAATAATGAAATTCCAAAACATAGAAATAGTTAACTGAATTGAGAAATAAATGTGTTTACTGGTAATTGCTTAACCTTTGAATTGTAATTACAATTTTATATTCTTATAGGATTATTTAACCATTCATAAGTATGGCAATGCAGCCAGAAATGATCTCTGGAATACATTATCAGAGGTAAAGTATAGGAAGCTCAAATATCAAAATGTCTACTTGAACATTGAATTGAGTGTATAAGACATTAGTAACTTTTGTTTACACTAACAGTTTGTCTTTACTTTTTTATTTCCATTTTCCTCATAATGCTTCCTGTTTCATTTTGATACATTATAATGATCAGAGGTTCAAATTTATTTAAACTACAAATAGTGATAAAGATACCTTGCCTACTTTCAAATATGACAATATTTCTGAAATGTAATTCTAATATGATATCAGATATTCATCCTGAAGTTTCAAATATATTTTCTTCTATATGATTATAGACGTTTGATGGGTAGAAAATGATGCTACAAATACTTGCTTTAACAATAAAGTATATTTTATTTTCTGTTATGTAAAAACTTTAATGTTAATAAAACTTTTATGCATATACATATAGATGTATGTAGGAAGCATAATTTCTGGAAAGATTAATTTTGGTAGTATGTTATATTAATATCAATGAATTCGAATGTTTCTGTATTTAGGAAAATTTAAAAGTTAAAAATTAAAATTGCTTAATGTTAATTATGTTTATAATTCATGTTTATAAAACTAATTTATGCAATTTTTGGTTGTAAAGGCTTTAAAAAGGAATGGAAAATATGTAAATATTCAAGAAGTAATGGATCAGTGGACACTCCAGATGGGTTATCCTGTTATCACCATCTTGGGAAATACAACAGCAGAAAATAGAATAATAATTACCCAACAACATTTTATTTATGACATCAGTGCTAAAACTAAATCACTTGAACTTCAAAATAACAGGTAGAGCACTCTTTTTTTATTATATGAAAAAATGCCTTTTTTAATATTTCACATTGCACTTTTAATAATTTAAAAAGCATTGATAATACAATTCTGAAATATCTTAAGTAAAATATAATTTTAATTTTTTCTTTATACATGTTAGTTTATTTTGATTCTTTTTACTTACATTTTGTGAATATCTTAACCCTCAATATGACATTATTTATTTCAGAAAATGGAATTTTCAATTGTACATGATGATGAAAAAACTTTAGATGTAATTTTTCACTTTTCTTCATGAATTTTTTGAATTAAATGCGAGAAAGTTAAGGTGTGTTGCAGTGAATTTCCTAGAATTGAGAAAACTATGAGATTTATCAGATAAAAGAAAAAAGAAAATAACAATCCATAAAAAACAATGAGCTCAAATGAAAATCTAAAAATGTCTGAATCAATGGAACTTAAAATAGAATACCTAAAATGATCTAAATATGAATGCCACTTCATCTCAAAAATAAGTTCTTTGCTTCACTTTTACTGTTTGAAACCACTAAACTGATAACATTTATAAAATCTTGACTCGTTACTTTACCTTTCTTTTGAAGCTCTAACTTAATTCCTGATAATTCAGCATGTACCATTGTTTCATATTTACTTCAGGTTTTAAATTTTGTGTCTCATTTTAAAGGCTGAGCCAAAGAATGATAGAACTGTTATTAGTCAGTTTCATTTTTTCCCTAAGGTGCCCTGGATTAGGATAACCATAAGCTGTTTCCCATTACCGTGGAAAATTAGGAGTCTAACTTTATCAACCACCAGCCTCAGGGACCAGGAGCAGAGTTTACTTTGTTATCTCTAAAAGGACTGGAACTCGTTCCCAAATTGTCTACCTTCAATTCTGGATATTCAGAGAAGTGATTGAGAAATTCATTAATATTTTCTGGTGACTACATTTGGAATATAATTTAGGAAAGCCGCGTCTTAAACCTTCTCAATACACACACACTTCAAGGCATCACCCTCTGGCTCCCCACTGTCTGTGCTGTAATACCATATCACCCTGCTGCTCTGTCACTGCTGTCTGGGTCTGCCTGTCAAGGCTGTTCTCTCCAGCCCAGATTCCCCACAGCTGCCAAGTGCTGCTTCTAATCCTTCACCGTCTGGCCCCAGGCTAAACATGCTTCAGCATCAACCCTGGTCTCACCAGCAAGTACATAAAAACTGCTTGACTGTGTCAAAGCTGGAGATACTCAGGCCAGGCCTTCAAGGATGCCAAGTCTGACACAGCACCACTGATGCAGAAAAACATAAAAGACACACAGATGACAGAAAAAAATTCAAACAAAAATACTTTGTGAACCTATAACGTACATTAGGTATACCAGCCATGAGTCCGGGAAAAAATTTTTCCAGGCTGTATATGATTGTAGCTTCTAGAGTTTCACATTTGCTGTTGTAAAATGATGTAGTTGATTTTGAGCCCTGAGAAATTGGCATAGAAAATACTAAGAGAATGATCATATAAGGCATCCCATTACTCTCAAAAATGGTGTTCTATCTATTATGAAATAAAAGAGCTTGTAGTTGAAAATGTAGTATTCCAATTTTATATTATTGATCATTTAATTCACTGTGACATTCTGGTCAAAGCTTCAATGCTAACTCTGCCTAGCTTTTGTACATAGCCTTCCTAGAAATTTATACATGATGTACACAGTTGATGCAGTAAAACATACTGCCTATCTATGCCAGAAATTCTTTAAATTGTGGATGTTTTCCGAGCCAGGAGAGACAGTTCTTTGTTTTCATTTTCCTAGGGGACACCAGAACAAAACTACCACATGTGTACAATATTTTAGTGTGTTCAGTAATTATATTTTTTATACGTGATAACTGTATTGCAGCAGAGAAAGGAAAGATCTTTAAGTAACTAATGCTTGCATAAAGCTAATGGATATCTAACAGAGTATAAAAACATGCTAGAACTTTGGTACTTGGGAAGTGGTGACATGGTGTAGCCTTTTTCTTTATAAGGTTAGTGCACTACAGTGTTATATAATGTTTCCTCATACACAGAGTAGCTTCTAAGAGTTCTGTGTTGGAGAGAATTTTATTTACCTGCATGGTCGCACTTCCCTTGTCTTACTAACCTGATAGTAACAGTCTCTAGTTTTTCACAAGGTCTACACTAATCCTTTGCTAATGTTGATACTATTTTGAAAAAAAGGTTCCTGACTCGAGCTAAAATATGTGCCTGTTCTTTTCTACTTTACTGTAATCTTTAAAATAAATGGTGCTTTATTGTAAAAATGTAAACTGATAATGAAGACAGGTAATCCCAGGGACAATGAAAGAGGATAAATGGCTTTTGGGTCTTCTGAAACACATTTTTAAGGTTTTGGTTTTTTTTTTTTTTTAATGACTAAATGAAATAAAATTCAAATGGCAGAAACACAATCTGATCTCACAAAATCTTTTTTCTAGTCTCTTTTTAAGCTAACCCACTGAAGACTGATTTCTTTAGAGCATACCACACAGGGCTCTTCACTCAACAGTGTTGAGTGTCCTCTAATCTTTTAACAAAACAACCACCACAAAACATGATTATCATGCTTTCTTTGCTTTTAAAATGAAATTTATAAAATGACCAAATACCTATTACTTAAAAAGTTGTGAAAAATAACAGCATATCAACAAGCCCAGAAATTCTGAAATGAATACAAAATTTCAGATCTGCCTGGTAACTTACAATAATTTGTGTTTGTCATGTGTATAGATTTTGTATAGGGTACAAAAACTTCCTTGGGGAAAACATAAAAGTCTATTTTAAGAATTTTACAAAATACCCCAATGTTTGTGTTCTAAAATCTTATAATAGGCAACTTTTTTATATCACAACATCTGTGCAGTACAGTGTGTGTTTATTTAAGTCATTTTTTTCCATGCATATGATATTGACTTGAAGCACCATGCAAGTATTTATATGGATCTTTTTTCCTTGAACCGTAGAGACTTTTCTGAAAACTTATATTGAAACATCTCAATTTTTGTCATAATTTCTAGTTATTGAGAAGAATACAATTCAAATACATGTATTAGGGGCACATACAGCATTTCACAAACATTTTTTGATCATGCTACAAAAAGACACATTTTCCCTTAATGATTTTTAATTGTCCTACATTTTTTATATTCCTTGCTCTTTAATACTTTTTGACTTCATGTTTTGCTTGATCCAACTCAATGTGGAAGGTACATACTGAAATGTGAAGTTCATAAAGTGCATTTTTGTCTTACCTATAGGTTAATTTGGCCTCTTTTATTTTACTTTAATCTAAGTCCATTCAATCATATTCAATATTCAGCAGTGATTTATAAAATGACTCCTCTTTCCTAGTTTTTCTAAATGACCCTGTAATTTAGCTTGAGAATTAGACTCAAAGTGGAGGCATTGTTGTTTAATTATTACAATTAACCAAAAGAGATTCATTATTTTTAAAGAATAGCTATTAAAGAAATATATCAATTCTTTGTATCTTCCTTCCAATAAATTTATCATTAAATGTTTGTGAGATATTTTTAGTTCTTTGTTGGAAATGTGGAAGTATGTATTAAAGAGCTTACATGGGTAGTTGCTCACTAAGATTTTACTATGTAAAGAATGACTACCATAAAGTATTTATTTCCGGACCAATTATGGGGAGTCCAATGTAGTATAGCATAGTGTCTCTGCATAGTTGTCACTCAAAAGTATTTCTGTAATTAAGTATAACATATAGTTTTCTAATTTAGAAATCTTAAATGTTCTTTTTTTTTGGACTTTCAGTAGTGGAGATAGCAGTTGATATACAATTATGAATTTCTTCCAATCGTCCACTCAGAATCTTTTGTATCACAGAATTCTTTTTATCATGAGTGAATCAATGCACTGATTAAATAATCAACTTCTGCATGATGGATTCAGTGGAGACTCCCTTTTCTCCCACCTCCAAGAAGAATATTCCTGGTTCAGTATGTTACCCCAAGCATGATCCCCGAAAAGTGTTCCATTATTTATTTATTCTCATAGATATTAAACTCACACAATATCTTTACTTTATTTCTAAAGTTATTTTTCCTATATTGTAATTTTTGGGTGCCCCTGTGCTAATGGTGCAATGGAGAGATCAATATAATCAGGCTGCCTTTCAAGGAAGGAAGCTAAGTCTAGTCATTGGGCTTATTGTAAAACCATCCAGCAAATCTCTGGCTGATCCTTGAGATTAAATTGATATTACTTCATGTACAAGCCTAGGTATCAATTTTACCCTATAAAAAGGTAAATGTGAAAACAATGCTTCTTTTTAATAGCTGAGACTCATGAGTGACCCTGCATATTGATGGATGCTTTGACACATCAATTTGGAAATTTCAT
Source organism: Geosciurus inauris (assembly GCA_004024805.1). Classification (NCBI taxonomy): domain Eukaryota; kingdom Metazoa; phylum Chordata; class Mammalia; order Rodentia; family Sciuridae; genus Geosciurus; species Geosciurus inauris. The sequence goes on from PVHX01007731.1 coordinate 35,357, forward strand.
TTCAGGAAACAGAGCATTAAGTGTGTCCCACAGTGTTGTTGGTATTGATCTGGATTTTAGGGAAATCCAATTAGTTTTGTTCTCCCTTTATTTTTTGCTCAGTAGCTTTAGATGTGCCATATTATTCTCTCTCTAAATATGTTAGTAGTGTCCCCAGAATTGTTAAATAATAACTAAGGAAAATTTTAAAATTTGAATGTGTGAAACCACTGAAATATATGTTAATCTAGAATAGAAAAAGTAGAAAGGGGTTATTTTTAGACTTTAATCAATATATAGTATGGTTCAGAATTGTGGATTATAGTTATTTTTATGTTTAAAATGCAAATCTATATTTTTTCTGCAAGATAAAGTATTTTGTTGGCAGTTCTTTTGCACTGAAACAAACTTTTCAAAGTCTTCTCAATGGCATTGAAATAATAAACTCATCTTATTGACTTATTTTTCCCTTTGTAACTGGGATTTATATATTTATTTATTTGTTTTTACTGAAGAGAGTAATAAAAATCATATAGAAGGTACATAGAGAATGTTGTTTGTTTTTGTTTGGACATAGCTATTTTTATTCTTAAAGCTTCTCTTTTATTTTGCAGTTACGTGTGGCAGATTCCATTAACTATTGTAGTAGGAAATAGAAGCCATGTATCTTCAGAAGCAATTATTTGGGTGTCTAACAAATCAGGTAAAATATATATTCTCCCCTGAGGAACTATTTGGTTTCAGATAATTGTTTAGCAACTTAACCTCTAGTTTTAGCTGTTATAAAATGTGAATAAAACAAATTATATTGAGAAAATAATGTTAATCACTTCTACAAAAGTAGGTATAGTATAGAAGAGTTTCTAAATAGTATATTTTCAAGCTTCCTAGATAATTATATATTTGTTTCTTTTGTGATAAAGAGAAATTTTCAAAATAAGTATCTGTAGAATTAATATTATCTGTTCTAGGCTATGTAATTTTGTAATCTCAAGTGTAATTAAAATATAATCATAACTCCCAGGAGAACATTATTTCAAATACTGAAATGTAGGCCTAATTTTTTAATCCTATTTTTCTGCTATCTTTTAGTTACCAGACTGTGTTTTTAAGGGACGAGAAAGGCAATATTCTCCATGGAATTAGATAATTATAGGGCCGGGGGGAGGGGCTTTCACATGGCCTCTAGCCATCTCCTAGGTTGGGTCAAACCTCAGGAGCAGAGAGAGATGAGATTCTATTCTCTTTCTAAATATCTTCAAATAAGATAGTGACCTATTTCAATTCACTGTCAGAAACCTATTTCTTGAATCCAATCTATATCCTTCAAGCTAGAATGTGAACCAGGTCCTTTTTATTTCTGTTTTCCATTGAGTTAGAGAAAAAGTCAATTATCATCTTTTATGTAACATTTCATTTAGATTTAGATGGCCAAATGTGTCCATATTTTGGTTTTTTTTTTTCATTCCTTTCTCACATACTATTAATTGATGCTAACTTACAGCATTTTAAACAGCCACAATTTTTTTTTCAAATAGGGTGAGGTATAAAGAAACAGCTGTTTTTTTTTTCCCTTCTCTCTTGCTATTGTAAGGGAGATTTAAGTGCTTAAAATACACGCAGGAAACAAGTTTTAAGGCAAAATCTAATTTGTTTGCCAGAAGTATAAACATTTAGAATTCCAGGTGTATTTTTACTCAAATTGTACTCAAATTTTTCATGTGTTTTTAACACATAATCACATATTATGAAAATATGTATTTTCACTTACACATGTTGTATGTTGTCAGATCCATAGCCCAGTTGTGCCAGGGCAATAGGTTAGGTTGCAGAAAGGCCAAAGAAAGTGCCCAGAAGTGGCATGTGGTACATATGATTTATTGAGGAAAGCCTGCAAGAGATCGGTGACTGCTCCTAGAAAAGTTCAGCAATGATAGACTGACAGCACTTCTGTCCTTCAAGGTGTTTCTCCAAACTGTGCCTCCTCTCCTTCACGGTGTTTTGTCCAGTGGCTGCTAGCTGGATAAGTGACACATACCCTTTCCATAGTGCTCTCAGTTCCACCTTGGCCGCCAGTGAGATAGGAGTTTTATGTTAGGCTGCAGAAGCAACACCAACATCAGCAGTAGCTTGCATCGTTTGTTTAGTTAGCTTGCATGGCCTGCAACCCAAGGAGCAACTGTCTTGGCACAGATGCGAGACAGTAGCTTTCTACAGATAACACTAATTTGCCCTAATTCCCAGCACGCATAAAACAAAGCCAGTGTTGTTCAAGATAATATGTATGGGTTGGACTTTCCAACCTGAGCTTGCTCTCAGCAGTCACTTAACTTGGTGAGGTTTTTGGGGGAAAAGGGGGGGACATTCAGGGATATGGTTTTACTGTTTTCCCTTTTCTTTAGAGATGAAACATGTATAAAACATGCATATGTAATCTAGTAAGACATTAAAATACTTTAACATTTATTGATATTTCTTTTTCTAAATAATTAGAATCTGTAGTTTCATTGCATGGATCTGAATTTACACCTACTGTATTATTATTGTCTGAATACCTCTCTTTTCCACTCATGTAGTTGTTTATTTACCTATGTAATCTGTTATGAAATGAAGAGTGAAAGCGATTACTGTAAAGTTTCAACTATTAGAATTGAATTCATGCCACCCCAGGAAAGCCAAGAGCATGAGACAGAACCATCTTCAGAAATAAAGCAAAATATTTATCTTTTAAAGGTAGAATTAAAATGGAGAAAATTTTAAAAAGTGTAAAGGTGTATCGATCAAATATCAGGAGTGGCCCCACACTTGGCTTTCAGACAGTGTCAGTGCAAGTCTGATTCTTGTTGCATCCATTTCCTAGGTCTATTTCCTCTAACTCTAGTTATTTCCATAGTATTATTCATAGCATCTTCTTATCCCACCAAGAATCGAGAATAGTGTCACATTTTCTTTGACCCAGACAGAGCTCTGTTTGAGGGCTTGTTTCTTTATATCCTTTTCATTGTTAGTCAGGAATAATAACAGTGTATTAGTTCAAAACATACTTGCCTCATATATTGCCTGTATTGATATGTATGGACATGATATGGACAGCTGCACAATCTGTGAAGTACAAAATTCTAGGAGGCACTTTTTGCATAGGCTGTGACATGAATGGCACATCCCCTCACCCCTGCCAAAGTTGTACAGTGTGCAGCCCGCACGGCATAGTGTGTTATCCATTAAATCATAGCATCTTCTGATTGATACAAATATTGAAATGTTGAGGCTTTAAGGAGGAGAAAGATACTCATGTTAAGTAAATGCTTCCTGAAAACCTTATAAATTCAAAAATCTGGAAGAACTTTTCCAAGAGAGACCTAAAAGAAAATATCACCCTGTTTTGCCTTTTCAGTTCTATCCTAAAGGTATTCAATTTTATCTTAAAGTTTTTCATTTTGATGACCCATAATAAAACTAATACCAGACAGAGTTTGGGGCCAGAGTTATTAACTTTTATATCCTTTCATAAGTTGTCATGTTTGCTTTGCTTTAAAATATAATCAGGGGCTGGGATTGTAGCTCAGCGGTAGAGCACTTGCCTTGCATGCGTGAGGCCCTGGGTTCAATCCTCAGCACCACATACAAAACAATAAAATAAAGACATTGTGTCCATCAACAACTAAAAAAATATTTAAAAAAATATAATCAGTGTCAGTTAATCAATAATATCAGTGAATCAGTATTTAATTCATGTTTTCCTCCATAAAAACATGAAGTACCTATTCTGGTTAATTCTTATCAACATATGTGAAAAGAAATTATACATTTAATTATATTAACCAGATAGATTTTTTTGTAATTTTCACTTCCCATAGTAATATAGATTTGATCTTATAACATATTAAAGCAAAGTCTTTGGTGGATAATATGTATACATTTGATTTTAATCATATGTTCTTGGCAATTTGTTTTTTAAAACATATTGGATAAATATCTAATTAATTATAGCCTAAAAATAGTTTTTAAATCAACTTATAAGTTTTTAAAGTCAGGCCGAAGTATTTATCCTTTTCATTCTTACTATGAAAATACAAAGAATTTAGACATTTATAAATGTAGTAGCTTGCATATTGACTGGCTGTTCAATTAATGGTGTATTGAGGAGAATTTAGTGCCAAATGTTAGGAAAGAAGAGATTCAAAATAAAAGGGAAACTGATCCTGAAAATTAAGTGTAAACATTAAAAATAGCATAATGCTGTGGTACTTTCCTCAAACATTGACACATTTAAGATTCACAAACCCTTAAAATGAGTATGTCCTTACCCACATTTTACATTTGAGGAAATTAAGGTTTCAGAAATAACTTACCCAGTGTCAGTTGGTTAGTGAGATAAATAGCTTGCTTTTTATTTTAGGAGTGTAGTTTAAACTTAAGAGTTTAGTTTCCTTTTTTTCTTCTGTGCTGCCCCTGACTTTCTCTCTCTCTCTCTCTCTCTCTCTCTCTCTCTCTCTCTCTCACACACACACACACACACACACACACACACACAGAATTTAAACACTTCAATAGGTTGCTTTGAAGATCTGTCAGTTACTCACCATGATGCTTTTGGATATGTGCACATAGTTCTTTAAAGTTTCCACAAAACATGATCTCATTCAATTTTCATGAGAGTCCAGCAAGGCAATCAATATATGTTATCATCCCTGGCTTTATCCCATGTTGTTGTTGTTGTTATTATTATTATTATTACTTTAATTCAAAATGTTCTGCAACCAGAAAATATTTGGTATAAATTCCTAATTTCATTTCTCTTTTTATTCTAAAAATGTATAAAATATAAAAATTTATAAAATATCAACTACTTTGTGCCTTGATATAGTCTGAGATGGGCCATTTTGGATATAAATATAATTTTTAATTATTATTACCAACACTGAAAATATAACCTCCATACTTTTTATTATGATACTCATCAAATACCATACCTCATTAGGCCATTGGAAAAGATCTCTTTAAAATTCATTGCTTGCCATTAGTTAATTTGAAGAACATTTTAGGGATATAATTAACTAGAACTGAAAAGATATTTAAAAATCTATTACAAAATCTTTCAGGGAACCATTTCTTCAAAGATCTCATTTGTAGTAAACGCATAAAAATATTCATGAACAGTAATAACCTTCAGGTTTAAGTTATAAATTCATAATAGATTCCTGTCTGCTTATTCTAGTCAGAAGATATACAAAGTATAGGGATTATTTTCCTATTTTAATATACATATTAATTTTAATTTGACTATATCCTGTCTATATGTCTTTGAATAGAATAAGTTTTAAAAATAGAGCCAAGTGAATCACTTGAGGTTTAACTCATCCCAACTATCTAAAATGGGAACAGGAAGTAACTTTAAGGCTAGATTTCATATTACAGGAATTCATGACCAGGACAGATTTATAAAAATCTAAATCATGTGTTCATATATTAAACTTGATGCTTTAGCATTGTAATTAAAAAAAACTTCTTAAATGAAAATTATCAAATTTGTTCTTAGATGAATTCAATCATCATTTTATAATTTTTGTAATGAAAAGCTTAGTATACTTTAAGATAATTAGGATTGCTGAGAAAAAACAATATTTTTAATATTTAAGTTTTAATTTTCTTCCCTGAATTCAGGCATGATTAATTAAAGTTCACTTCACTTCAATCTCTCCTTATAATGTTATTGTAGTTTTTGCAAATGTCATGTTTTCATGTTACTTTTGTTGTAATTTTTATATCTGTAAACTGGGGTCACATTCTAAACCTTCTTTGAAGCAATTGTGTGGATGACACATTAAAATTTTGGAAAATAACGTATTTATGAAGCTTCAAAGACCTGAGAAACCATTCTTATTTTTTAGAAATATCTATCATTCTTAGTCAATCTGCTAAGGCTGTTGGAACTTCTTTTCTTTATCTGTTTCAATGAACACAGTTGATAAAGGTAGTGAGAGCTGAATAATATCTAAAACATTAAGTTTTTATATTCAATATACATTTGGGTTTAAGCACTTTTGTTTTACTCCATATTTTTGAATATGAGCAATCTGTTAGGTGCATTATATTAAATAACCCACCCTGTTACTGGTCTCAGATAAATGGTCATTAATGTCCACCCAGTGGTTCTTGTGGTAAACCTTTCCTTGTGTGGCCTTTCCTTGAGAGTCCTTTGAAAATTCAGTCCTTCAAGAAAATAAAGAGGAACACTGTATTTCCTGTTTTGTATTCTGATGTGTCAATATCTTGATAATAGAGTAAAAACTAAAGGTGTGTCTGTTACTTATATATGAGTGAAATGGCTTCTGTGGTACAGTCTGTGGTTTTGAGTTTTTGTAGAAATTAGAATAAAATAGTATGGTTTTATTTTTCTTTCCTCCTGAATGTCAGATTGTGTGTATGTGTGTATGCATGCAAGGTTTTAAAGTTCACTTCATAAATTCTGAGAGGCATGAGTCATGAAGATTAACACCAAAATCCCTGGAATCATGAACACTGCTTCTGGGAAGTCAAAAAACACTGACTTTACACGTGAATGTAGTTCACTCTCTCTACCATATATGAAAAAGTTAAATATGAAAGAAGTTAAATCATTTTTACTGGCTTCTGTTCATTGAATTAGCTGGTGAACAAAACATGTTACCATTTTCCACAGGGATTCCAATAAGCAGAATTTATTCTCTTTGTTTTTAAGTCTATATGGAAACATTAGATTCTTAACCAAATGAGGTTTCCTTTTGCTAGCATTATTGATGATGTTGAAAAGTCTGTTATTTATTAGTGGTCCTATGAAAGCCCAAGAAAAAAGGTAGGAAACAATGGTGACATTTAAATGAATGAGCTGCATTGTTCTAATCCCTTTCTGACAATTAACATAAGTAGAATATGTGTCTAAACCCATTTCTTTTATTTTAGCTCCACATGCACATACAACCTATTTAAAAGCCACATGAACATAGTAGTATATTTCTAGGTTACATTTATTTTGAGAAGGAAAATATTTTATAGGTAAGGAGGTTTTGTCAAGAACAAAAATATTTGTTATGAGAAAATAATTAACTGAGATAATGAGTAACCATCTAAAAGTTTTTCTCACCAATTCTAAATGCTAGTGATTAATTGAAAAATAGGTTTCAATTAGACATTTAGGATAGTATCTCCTTTTAATTATTGGTTTTGTTATATCTCATATTAAGATAACATACTTGATTACATTTTAACTCTTAAATTTCTAAATCTATTTATTCTCAAAATGCTATTTTCAGAGCATCACAGAATAGCTTATTTCGACAAGGGAAGCTGGCTGCTGGGGAACATCAATCAAACGGGTTACTTCAGAGTCAACTATGACCTAAGGAACTGGAGATTATTAATTGATCAGTTAATCAGAAACCATGAGGTATATTCTAGATTTGCTCATCAGCAATGTGCTTTGACATGTGAATACCTGTCATTTTTAATCCTAAATAATTCCTTTTTTTTTTTTTCCTGATTGGCCTCATAGGTTCTTTCTGTCAGTAACCGTGCAGGTTTGATAGACGATGCCTTTAGCCTGGCCAGGTATGTTTTCCTATGGATCCTCATAATAAGAATTCTTGCCTGAAAGATTTTCTGTATTAAGCTGAGTAGTATGTACATTTTGAATTTAAGATATTAAAGATAATTTCTCACAATCTTTGTGTTCAGATATGAATTATAATCACTGTGCCAAATTCTTGATCAATAATAGCTGTAGGGTATTTCTGAGACAGGAGAAACTTGATCAATTTCCCCAAAAGTTCAATTTAACACTCTGGAGATTAATAATCTCTTCTCAATTTCGTTAATGACGCTAAAAAATGGCCATTGTGCCATATTTAACTTTTGATAGCAAATATCTTTAAGCATCAGCAATTTTTTCCTTGACATATGCCAGTTTATCTTTTATTAATATTCTTTTGAATGTGATTCATTATGAAAAGCTTGAGCTAAGAGACAGATATAAATATCCACAGGATAAGACTGTTCTGGACAAAATATTTATTAATCTTATAGTAAAATCTTTTAGTTGTATTGGTAATAGTAATATTTGTATTACTTTCACTGTTAGATTTATACTATAAAAATCAGTTATTCCTTTAAACAGTCATCAAATGAAATAATAATAGTCAAGGTATTCATTAAATTTTTAAACTAAATAGTAAACAGTTTTTTTAGTATTTTGTACTCTTTCATATCCAGTTATAGTTTTAATTTTATAAGCTACAATTTAGGGCATGGAAATTTCTCTCTGCTTACCTGGTTCTCATAATTTACATTTCTCCTAAGGCAATTGTGTGAAACTGGTTAGTTATATCTGTGCTGATATGAACACAACTTATCTTAGTATAGGCATTGTTTCATTTCTGGGACCTGACACTGCTTTTACAGTTAATGTACTCCATCAAATCTTAATTCTCTTCCATATGCTAAAAAGCATATCATTCCCTGTGGCATTCTAATCCATCAAAACTAATGAGCTTACATATAGAAGATTTGATAATTACTTTAACAGAAGCAAAGTCAAGTTTGGGACCCAGTTACAGAGATTGGTTTTGTAAAAGTAATGTAGAAGGGAGAACATATAAAGAAGGGAGAAGAGGAAATTTCAGGTGATTTTCTATTAAAAAGAAACAAAAAGCAAAAACCTCAGGCTTTTGCCTTCTCTATTGCTACTAAGGATACTGCACTGTTTTCTTACCTGATAAAAGATGCGGTATTGGGAACTCATTCTTACCAGGTACCTCGTGTTGCAGGCACATACTTGCCTACTTGCTGAGTGACAGCTCTAAGGACAATTTACCAGCAAGGAAGTTTCTAATAAATTTGTGCCAATTGCATGTAGTCATTAAGTATGAATGGTGGAAGCTCATTTCCAGTAAAAGTAAAGGAGGGTCCTTCCATGCCACAGCATGACCTTCTTGGGAAAAAAATTAAAAATAATACACATGGAGAAAGCCCTGTGATGTGTAATAATGGTTAAGAGGTAGCCTTTCCAACGTAGTAAAATATGCAGAATTTGAAGAAAGCATTAGGTGTGATGGTAATATATTTTATATGGAAGTTTAGAGAGTCCAGCCAGTCAGCCAGAAAGAGTTTACTTAATGTAATATTTTACTAAGAAAAAAGGAGAGAGAGAGAAGAAGAGGGAGGGAGGGATATTAGAAGATCAGAGTAATTCCAGTGAATGTCCTTTGCTTACTTGGAACTAGGTGTTATTTATATTCCATTGTATTCTTGGAAATTTTCCATAATTTTGCTATGCAATATCTGTCAACCTTCTTTCCATTTTTTGGACATATCAGATACTCTCTGGTTTCTTTAAAAATAACAAGTAGAAAAATAGCCAATATTTTTATATACTTTGTGCAAGGTACTTTTGCTGAGGCTTTTGTTAATGACCACCTTCATTCCATCTTAACAAACACATGGAGTGGCTATGGTTACTATTGCCAATTTAGAATAGACATGGAAGTTAAGAGAAGTTAAGCCACTTACCTAAGGTTGCACAGCTTTTTAAGTGAGTGTGGATGTGTGTGTGTGTAAATTCAACTTCAAACAGTAAAATAGTAGAGTCCCTAATTTCAAGTCTGTCTTTCCAGAAAAAGCAAAGTGTTGTTCTGTGGACTAGTGGTATAGCAGTTACCACCTCCTTGCTCTGCTCTCCAGTTTTTTCCTGGTTTCTGATAGTTCCCAGATGATCTGGAGGGGAGGGTTTTGATTTATCTTCTTATTATTACCACCTAATTTAATCTTTGGTGCAGGATTGTGCCGACATGTGCTTGCTACATACTTAATCATATGATTTGGTCATCAATTATTAATTTATCAAACTATATACCTTCATGTGTATTTTAGTAAGTTTGCTTCCTGTAATATTACTATTTGGGGTGCAAAGGCTGTAAGATTTTTGGTAAGTAGTAGAAATTATATTCCCAAGGCTTGTTTAACCCTATCAGCCATACATGAAAGGATCCAATTCCTTCAAATCCTTCATTACAATATGCAATGTGTTTTCAATTTTGACAACTCCATAGCCAAAACAATTTTTAGAATTTCTTCATTTCTGGTTAAAAGAAGCCATGCATCCTTTTCTGTACATTTGCTCTTTCTTTTCTTTTCTTTTTCTATTAAGTGTCACTTGGTTAAAAAAAGAATAATTTAAAACCTAATAGAAAATAGGCAAAGGTGTTTGTTTTCTTGTTTAAGGATTCTCTTCTAAAACATGTGTTGACCATTTCTTCACTTATTGCAGAAGATAGTAGTATGATGGATGTCTGAAAAGCAACCTCACCCTTGATCCAGCTTGATGAGAAGCTGTTTTTCCTGCTTTGATAGTGGTTGTTTAAATGTGTAATATGCTGACATTTCATAAATGAACTTGAGAAGAAATGACTTAGAAACCTTTTTGTTTGTTTGTTGTTGTTGTTTTGTTATTTTTCTTTTTTTTTTTTTTGTTTTTTTTTGTTTTTTTTACTTAGAAACCTTTTGTGAGAGAGAGCTTGGCAGGCTGGCCTTTTTGTCTGTATTTCCCCACGGTGTCATAGAGACACAGGGCTACTTTACTTCAGTTGAACAGTGCTACAGAAAGCTAACCAAGGACCCTGGATCCCTCTGATACTGTACACTGCCTTATAAGTTCTGATTTTATGAAGGAACTCATAAATTTCTGAGTTCTTTCTTCAATCCCTATCCTTTATTTTAAAGTACCATGTGGTATCAGCAAAACATTTTTCTTACTTGTATTTTATAATGGATTCATGAGAGTTATCAATAATAACAGGCATTGATTCCAATGTATAGTTTTTTATACTTGGTGGACAGAGAGAGAAAGATGATTCTATAGCTGTTTGTATTAAGCTCATTTGGGAGAAATCTCCATGCATGATTACGCTTTTAGTTATTTTTTGTTAAGCCACTAGAATGTGTGTGCAAGAGAATTGAAATTAAATATTTATGAAATTTTGAAAGTGATAAAATTGTTTATTGTAAAATAAGATTTATTGTTGGCTGTATGCTTCCAACCCTAAAAACATTGACCAAAACCTATTAAAATTAGCTCACAGTTATCCTCTCAGCCTTTCTAACCAATGAAAATTGTTTCATACTATGAGTAGTGACTCACTGTGAATCATTTCAAGAGTGGCCATCCCCCAAAGAGCACATTTCTCACATCCCTGAGGCTGGGGATTTTAATTACCTGTTTGTCATCAGCAGCAAATGCACATCTTGAGACATACAAAAAAAAGTCACCTTGAAGCCCTTTCATTTTATACCTTTCTGACATGCAATCATTTAAAAATTCATATCCCAAAGACCTCTAAATTAGTCTTAGTTTCTGTTATACTTTGCCATGGATAAATGTTAAAAATAGTCTGAACACATTTTCAGGATATTTCACTGTAATGAGCTGGGAGTCTTCAGTTCTCTTTCTGTTATAACCCAGTAAAAGCCTACAGTGTATTTTCTGGATTTTCAGCCATTCCTGCGGGCACATGCTGGTTGGCTCAAGGTTAGAGAGTGAGTTAACATGTTCCTTTGAGCTGTCTTTAGAAATCTGTTGAGGGTGGAGTCACATATGTTGTCCTTGGGATGAGGATTTATGAGGAGCTACTATACCAGGTACTTCTGAGAAGTACAAATCTCCTGAGGCATTAAGGGCAGGCCTGTGCCTCTTGAGGATGGCAAACTTTCTTAGAGACTTTTAAATTGTGCTGCATTAAATCAAAAGCAAATTTTTAACCTTCTGTTACCAAATTTTTGTTTTAGCTCTGTAGGAGAAAATGTTTTAATATTAATGTCTAATGCCTGAGAGTGCTAAGTAGAAGAGAGGTATTTTGATATCACTTGGTAGGTTTGATCTACTTTCATAGCAAACAGCCTGTACTCTGGGGTTACAAAACCAGGTGATGTTTGTAGGTTACGTGAATTAGCATTTAACTATTCTTTTTGTGAGAGTAGGTGTTCTAAATTTCCAAATGCAAGTACAGATGGGTTTGAATACGTCTATGTATTTGTTTTCTTTAGCATTTCACACATTAAAAATAATTTTATAACTCCCACTGTAGTTAGTGCTCCCTGGTCAGATATGTACAAATTGTGATTCTTTTGATTTTTGTGATTGAAAACTAACCCTGAGATTTCAAAGGAATTTACTCAGAATTTCCAAAGAATTTAAATACTTGTTTGTAAATAATTTATTTAGGCAGACCTGCCTCCAAAATGTTCATTTATCCCACCAACTTTACTTGAATAGATCTGTAAAATGTATTTACAACATCAAAACCTGAATATTCCTCTGACTTCAGATTCCTGAATGGGAATAGTTTTTCTTTTCATGAACTTGAGGTAACTGTTCTTCTTCTTGCTGTAAATGTTTTGCACATTCAGATGCTGTGCTTGTTTGAGAGTGACCTTAGAGACTACCTACATCAGAATCACTTGGGATGGTTTCTTAAAATTGCAGTTTATGGGGGCTACCTGAGACCTTTTATTCTGTTAAGTACTTCAAGTGATTCTGACACACAAAACAATGTGACTACCTCTGCTTTTGAGACCCAAAGGCTATTTATGGCATCAGATATGATGGGCATTCCTTTGAAGGTAGAGCACCTTAGAATTAATTGGCACCTGTAATTTCAGTAAGCATGGACTCCACTGGATTCCAGAGTCATTAGCTGGTCATTCAGTGATCAGGACTTCAGGGAATCTGTACTTATTTTTGTTCTTATTGCTTAATGCCATCCTCTCAAGTATTCAATTTTATGACTGTAAACAAAAGTCACAATCTGAGAATCTCATAAATTTCCCCAAGCATAGAAAGGTACTAGAGGGTTCTTAAACAATTAGGAGATACTCTTAGGTTCAAATGAACTTACTGGCACGTATCAACCCAACAAAATTCTAAGGTGTTCAACAGTTTACTGTGGTTGCAGCCATGGCAACATTTTCTTGCAAGATAACCTGGCTTTTAAACCTGTATGATCTGCAAATCTAGTCACAATGCCAGTAGGCAGTGTCAATCTATATACCCACAGCAAGTGTTGACTGAGAAAAGAGGAAAGATATTTGTAGGTTTTGTATTTATAGCTGTTGTACTAATAAGCTTCACAATAAGACAGTAAAATCTTTGAGGTTACTGATGTATGAGAGGAAAGGTTTACTGGAGGGTCGAGTCTAAGATCTGGTGGCCCCAATTTGGGCCTCTGGTAAGGGTGGCACTTTATGGCAGGAGCACGTATGTGATCACCTACTCAAATCACAAGCCAGGAAGCAGAAAGACACAGAGAAAGAGATTTAATGGGATCTTAGGTCCCCTTTGAGGACAAGCCCCCAATGACACAAGGACTTCCTGTTGCCCCAAACACTGCTTTAAAAACCCATAGCACCTCCATACACTGCTACCGTGAGAACCATGGACACCACTCATGGACCTTTGGAGGACACTCTCCATGTTCATGCTAAAACAGCTATGATACTCCTTGAGGAAATCAAGAACTTTGGAAGATAGAAGGGACAAAAAATAAATGTTGTTTCAGTAAGGAATAATTGTGCATTGAAAGATTGAAAGGAGTTAATTCTGGTCATTTAGAACCCTATAATTTCAACACATGTTGGTTTCTTCAAGAGCTAGTCAAGACTCTCTTAAGAATTGGTTGGACTGATTTTCAATGTTTTGCAAGCAAATCTTGGTACCTTTTACTCTCTACCCAGAGATGTAGCCACTTAGGTGTACTAGCTTCCTTGGATTTTCTGCAGATTTAGAGTATCTTAAGTAATCTTCAATTTCACGTACCCTCATAGCTCTGTTCCTTATGTTTTTATTTATTATGAATTCACATCATATTTTAAAGTCACATCAAACCTTTTGTCACAATACTTTCCTGAGATAATCCTGTCTTGGATTGGTCCCAGAAGATTGTGACTATTTGGCAATCAAAGCTGGAATTAACCCAACAAATAATCTATGCGTATCACTCCGTTTCTCCTTTGTAAAAAAAAAAAAAAAAAAGTTCTATAGTATAGAACTTCTGAGCTCCACCATTCAGTGTTATTTTACTTGCATCTTTATTCGAAAGCAGTGTGTGAGCTTATCCATTAGTTTAGATATGCCAGAACCCTGTGGATGGTCAGTATGTTTGTTGTGTTAGGTAATAAACAGAATTATGATTGATATTTCACAGAAAAAATAAAGCTAATAATTACAACATAGAAGAGAAGCCAAAAAGAAGTCATTGTCAACCATGGTAATATTAGTTTAAAAAAATAATAGCATATTTCCTTAAAGCTAATAATTACAACATAGAAGAGAAGCCAAGAAGCAGTCATTGTCAACCATGGTAATATTAGTTTAAAAAAATAATAGCATATTTCCTTGCATTCTTCTTAGCAGCGTATTGCCAAAGTACAGCCTGCCCATTTCGAAAGCCCTATTCCTCTGCCCCAATCCAGGGCCACCACCTGGAGGGAAGACCAGCCTCTGCCTGGCTCTTGCTATTTACTTGACTGTTGCCATCTCCATAGAACTGGACATGATCGGTCAGTGTCCCAGGAACAAAGGCATGACTGTTGCTTGGAATTGTTTAGCTGGTGTGGGGATATAGCCTTGAAAAGCTATTTTTTTGTTGTTCCCTTAGTTCATTTTTAATTTTAAAAACATGTATGTTAATCTTTTCTGTATTCCCCAAATTTAATCCTGTCTCTTTCTTCTTTGTCTTACATTTTGAACACGAACCCAACTCTGTTTAATTTGATTTCCCTTCCTAATTAGTAAGAACTTTGGCTACCAAGACAGAATTGGAATTCTGACTGTATGAATTACTAACAGTTTGATTAGAAGTTTTTATAAGGATTAAAGTAGATCACATACATACTTGCCTAGCATAACAAATTAGTAGACCTTAATAAATGGTATTTCTGTTCTGTTTTTTCCTATCTTTGCAGCATATACACTAATCCAAAATAACTGCACATCATAATTCTTTCCTGCATTTCATAGTGAAATTTGCCATATGTATTGACTTCCTTCTACACAGACCCCTTTATGGAGTTGTCCCAAACCATATATTACCACACATCCTAATGCTCACTCTAAGAAAAAAAATGGAACATGGTTAAATCATATTTGTTTTTATTTCTGCAACAAGTATGGACACTACTTACTTTATGATTAATGTGAAAAGTCCGATAGGGACCCAGCCTAAACAGGACACACTAGTTTTCCATAGAATAAAATGAAAGTGTTGAGGTAGATCTAGTCTATGATAAAACTAAACTGAATTATTTTTGGCATTTCACCTGTCAATGTAAAAGTCTGATTTTCTCAAGATTTTTTTAATCTAACCTGGTTATCATAAATTCTCATTTGTGTGTGTGTGTGTGTGTATGTATGGCCCTGGGATTGAATCTAAGGTCTCATGCATGCTAGGGGAGTATTCTACCACTGAGATACAGCCTTAATCCCTCCTTTCATTTTTATTTTGAGAAATTTTGAGGAAATCTTTTTTTTAAACAAGCAATATATGGACATATATATTAAACACAATTAAATAGATACTTATTTATTTGAGAGTAATTAGTTACTGCTTTTTAAATTGTCTTACAATAATATATTCCCACTTCAGAACATTCAGGGTGGCCTTTCTGATAATCATCTTTCTTAGCAAACATGCTAATCAGCTAGTGATAAAGAGCGCCCATAGCTTTTTCCCAGAACTCATCAAATCTATTTTTGTCTTCATCTGTTAATTACATAAGGTAGCAATACTTTTTTGACAAAGAAACTTGAATATCAATAATGAAAAAATATGTATTTTACATTATAATATTATTTCCTATTTGTCATGAAAATAAACATGCCTAAGTATGAAGAGGTAATAATTTGGGGCAGAAGGGAAAGGAAAGGAAATTTAGTGCCAGGGTTTTGTGCAACAGAAACATACACTTGCTTATGTGGCAAATCTTAAAGCCTTGGGAGATGATTTGAAATGCATGATGCTCTCCCTTAATTGCATGCAATTTGAACTATTCTGTGTAGAATGCTTCAAATGTCCTTATGTGGAATGGAGGACCAGTGAAGAGGCCTTCACTGTCTGGGGTGTAAGAAAACATCAGATTAGTAAAACCTGACTCATTGCCAGTATGCCAACGCTTATTTGATGTTGTTTTAAGATGAGTACAAGCCAACTCTGGAATCAAACACATTTGAATCACAGATTGGATTCTTCCTTCCTGAACTGGGAATGCTGGAGCATATTTGATTTCTGCCTGTGGATGGGGAGGTAGGCAGAGGCTTCGGTTGCTCAGTGGTTCACTTAATTAGGGTAAGGATTAAACAGAAGTTCAGTTTCAACTCTCCAAGACAGCAGGTGGTTGTTTTAGCCAAAAGGGGGGCAAAAAAAGAGTTTGCAATAAAGAAAACATGTTGTTGTTGAAAAGTCCATACTTGACAAGTTCAAGTAAGGCTAATGGGCCCTGAAGAGAATAATGATTGAGCATCAGAGAGCTTTCTGTGGATGCTAACTTAAACACACTCTAAATTAGTGCAAAGTTCATAGGGATGCTTCAGAAATGCCAAAATAGAAAGAACTCCAGGTGAAAATTAGTAGGCTGTGTGTTCCCAATGTTCAGATGTATTGGAAATTAATTGTGTAAACTGAAGGCAGATCATAAATCTTACCTTTATCATATCAAGGGAAAGTTTACTTATCCTTTTTAAACAAATAGTGAGACTGAAATTGTTTAAAAAATGTATATGCTGTGTAGAGCAATTAGAACTTTGGCATCCTGGTTTATTATACTTTTCAATTTCCATCTTTGTAGAGTTTCTCAGGTTTCCTGCTCCCATTTTTCAAATGTTTCTGAATTCTGTTGAATTTTGACAAAGATAGAGTATCAGTTATTCTTAGAAGTGTGGAGAGTTCAGAAATCCATATAAAATTTGCATTTCCATCATTGCAAAAGTCACATGTAGAGTATTTCAATAAATTATATATAGAACATGAACATTAATGAGTTTGTTGATAGATGATAGATACATAGATCTGAAGGTGGGTGGTTAACAAAGACAGAACCATGATATTTATTTCATGAAATAACTATATTTAGCCTCAGAAAGATTACTTCACATGCTGACTATAATATGAGAAAAATAATATAGAATTTTAAAATTAGAGGATCATACTTGATGTTCAGTTGAAATCAATTCAAGTAATTTTCTTAGTGGAAGGAACATATTACTGAGATGAGTATTTTATACTCATAAATTATATGTCACATGTACTATAAAGTTGTAGAAATTCTCATGTATCCACTTACTTCAAATATATGCCAAATTAAAAGTAAGGTAGAAATACATGTTCCTTATTTGTTGCTCTGCTTTATTATTATTGTAAAAATGCCTAGAAGCTAGTAAGAAAATCTATATTTATGTACATGGTTTGTATGCACTATTATCATCTAACGTCTATTTTTCAGTGTAGATAAGCTAATCAATTTTTAAGGTGTACATACGTGATATTAAAATACACTGTGCTCTCCTTATCCTCCACAGATAAGTGATAGGAACAGCTTTCACAAACAGGCAAAGGGAAAATGATGAGAAGCATGAGAAGCACTTCACAATGCTTTTAGTGGGTTGATCTTTTTATTTTAATTTTTGATGCTCATTTGCAAGAGTAATTCACAAATGATAATTTCTGTTATGCAAAGTCAGCAGTATCTTTTTGTTATGTAACATTTTTGTTCATTTGGAAATACGTGGGCAATAAAAAATATATGTAGAGAAGAATAGAAATGATAATTCAGAATGGTCCAATGACAGTGACATTTTATGCAGCATATATTTAAAAGACACCTGCTGTGTACCAGGATGTGTTGTAAGCATAGAGTGATTAGTAATCTCTATGTCTTCATAGAGATTAGTTTACAATGGAGAGTGAGTGCAATGAGATCATCAAGCAGATAATTAACTATATATCAAGTAGCTATGCATGCAGAGTTAAAACAAAAAGTAAAGCAAAGAAAGGAGTATTTAGAGATGAGGTCTAGAGGAAATTATTGTAAATCCGGGGGTCAGGAAAGTCCTCGTTTTCTAGTTAATATTTGAGAAGCAACTGAAAGAAGTAAAGAAGGGTACCATGTGAGTGGAGCATTCTATAGAGGACCAGAAAGTTCTACTGGGTAGAATATACTTGGCAGGTTTCAGGGAAAGCACAGGAATGCAACTCTAATGGAATGAGAAATGGGAAATGGGATGGATTGAGTTTGAGAGGGCACTGAATGTTTAAAGCCCTACAGACTACAGTAAGAATTCAGACTTTATATGGAGTGAGAGAAAAAACCACTGGTAGGCTTTTGAACAGAAGGGTGATAAGATTAGATGATGCTTATAAAAGACCACTCTGGTGGCTCCATCAAGAATACACTAGGAGTGGCTGCTTTACTGTACTGTGCTGTTTTTAAGTCTTTAGGGTATAGGCCAAGGAGTGTGCAAAGTTAGAAAAATTATGATTGTAATAATTTTTTTTTCTATTTGCCTCAACAAACGTTTTCAGTGAATAGTGTGTACAGCTTCTGAAAAATTTGTTTTTTTTCTGTTATGTTTGATAACATGTATTTAAATGCAACTTTTGCGAAAAATAAATTAAAATTAAAATTAAAAAAAAAATACATTCTACTGTCATGTATAACTAAAAAGAATAAAAAATTTTAAAAAGCCAAAAAAAAAAAAAAAAAAAAAAAAAAAAAAAAAAAAAAAAAAAAAAAAAAAAAAAAAAAGAATACACTAGGAGGAAACAAGTGTGAAAGCAATGAGCTCAGTTACAGGGGCAATCAGGGCAAAGTGGGTAAGGAGAGATGCTGAAGGCTATGATACAGTTGTTTACTTGGAGAAAAACAAAGATGTCCCAGAGAACCCTGGTAGCCTTCTAAGTGGCAGAAGAACTTCTGCCACTATACAACAGTTATGATCCTATGCAGATGTTTCCTGGAAAAGCGTTACTCATTATGCTGTAACAGCAAGAAAAATTATGGATATTGAAATCCTATGAGCAGCATCTGTGTGTCAGTTGATTTTGCCTATATGTCTCACATTACTCTCTCAACAATTCCACATGATGAACATTCTTATCACCATTTTATATTTGTTGGTTTGGTTGTTTTTGTCTTGAGAATCTATTCCTAATGATATCTCACATGTGTGTGGGAAGCAGTTCTTTTTTTTAATCAAAGTAATATATAAAATAAAGTTGACCAGTTTATACAGTTGTGAAACCAGCACTACAAAGAAGATGTCAAATAGTTCTCATACCCTAAAAAGTTTCCTCATGTCCTTTTGCAATCCCTTCTTTCATTCTGATTCTAGGCAGTCATTGATCCAATGGTTCTCGTTACTGTTTTTGCCTTTTCCAGAATTTTGACTAAATGAATTTAAAAGTAGGTGATCTTTTATGTTTTGCATCTTTTATGTAGCATAGTGTTTTTGAGATTCATCCAAATAGTTGTAGATGTTAGTAGGTTGTTCCTTTTATATTATGGATGCATTATAATTTGTTTACTGATTCACCATTTAATGAACATTTGGGTTGTTTCACTTTTATCCTATTATGAATAATACTGCTATGAAGATTTGGATATGCATTTGATACAGATGTATATTTTTCTTTCTCTTACTAAATACCTAGAAGTGGACCTGCTAGGTTATATGGTAAAGTTTACTCTATGAGCTACTACCATACTGTTTTACAAAGTGGCTATACCATTTTTCATTCTAAGAGGCAATGTATGACAGTCCTATTTGTTTCAAGTCCTTGCCAACACTTGATATTATCAGTCTTTTTAACATCAGCTGGTATATTGGCTACAGAGTATTTCTTACTGTGACTGATTAAATGTGCACTATTCTGATGATTTATGATGTTGAAAATCTTCTTACATTCTTAGTTGTTACATGTGTATCTTCTTTTGTGAAGAATCCATTCAAATCTTTTGTTCATACTTAATATTTAGATTATCTTATTATTGAAGCATAAGATTTCTTTCAATAGTCTGAGACAAGCCCGTTTGTCAGGTATGTGTTTTGCAAATTTTTTTCCCAGTTTGTACCTTTTCTTTGTTTTTTAAACTGGTCTTTCAATGTTGAATGTTTTTAATATTGATGAGGTTCATTTTATCAGCATTTTCTTTTATGGTTTTTTGTTTAATGATTTATGTAAGATATCTATACCAAACCCAATGCTACAAAATTTCTCTCTCACATTTCTGCTTAAAGAGTAATAATATTAACTCTTTTTTATTATACTATGATCTGTGTTTAGTTAATTTTTGTATATGCTGTAGGGTAAGAGTTAATAGTTTCCATTCAAATATCTAGTTGTCTCAGTGCCATTAATTGACTTTTTTTCCTCATTGACTTTCCATAGCAACTCTGTGAAACTCAGTAGATTGTATACATTGTGCCTCAATATTTTTGACTCAATAGTCTATTTCATTAATCTATCACTATGTCAATACCACATTGTCTTATTGCAGTAGCTATGCAGAAAGTCTTTTAGGATTTGGGTTGAGATTGCTTTGAAAATATAAATCAATTTGGAAAAATGGTCCTTTTAGTAATAGCCATGTCTTTGGACTGTCTCATTTAAGTTTAAATAAATTTAACACAATTATAATTTAAGTAAATGTATTACTTATATACATTAAAATTTTGATTTCCTGCAATGCTTTATAGTTAAGTGTATAGCTTGTGCACACCTCTAACTATATTTATTCCTATGTATTTTTTTATTAAAAATGAAGTTGTTTTTTAAATATCACCTATGACTCCTCTGTTATTAAAATATATCAGGGGTTGCAAACTATAGCCCAGAGATTTCTCACCAGATTTTATGAGTAAAGTTTTATTGCAAAACAACCATGCACATTTATTTTTATCTTATCTATGGTGATTTTTATGCTAAAAAGATAGAATTGAGTGGTTGCAATAGAGACCTTATGGCTTATAGGCCTGAAATACTTACTCTTTGTTCCTTTAAGATAAAGTAGGCCTACTCCTCTTATATAGAAATGCACCTGCATTGTCTATGTTGACTTTATATCCTGCAACTGTGCTAAGTTCATTCATTTCTTATGTTTTAGAGTTTTCTGCAGACATTGTAGTATCCTATGGAATTAATGATAGTTGTATTTTTTTCCTTCCTCACCCATATGTGTTTTATTTCCCTTTTGTGCTTTACCCTACTGGCTAGTAACTCCAAGACAAACTTAAATAGAAGCAAGGATTACTGGCACCTTCACCATGTTTGAGATCTTAGGTAGATAATACTGAGCCTTTAACTATTGAGACTGACATTATTTATACGTTTATCAGAGATGATTTTCATCAGGTTGGGAAGTGCCTTTCTGTCTTTCATTTGTTGAAAGTTTATATCATGAGTGGATGTTGAGGTTTATCAAATGTTTTTTCTGTATCTATTAAAATGATATTATAGTTCTTCATATATGGTCAATTATATTTACTGATTTTTATATGTTAAGCCAACCTTGAATTCCTAGGGAAACAAGGTATTAAACTTTGAAATGTTTTTAATTTGATTTGTTAATATATTTTTAAAATTTTTACATGTATTTTCATGTGGAATATTGTTTTCAATTCTCCTTTCTTATATTGTCTTTGGTTTTGGAATCAGGCTTCATAAAGTTAAGAAGTTTCTTTATTTTCTAAAAATATTGTATAGGATTGATGTTATATCTTCCTTACATATTTGATAGAGTTTACCAGTAATATCACATGAGCCCCAAGTTTTCTATATATGAAAGCTTTTACTAAAGAATTTAATTTTGGCTTGGGTACAGTGGTGCATGCCTGTAATCTCAGTGAGAGAATGAGGCAGGAGGATCACAAGTTCTAGGCCAGCCTTAGTAATTTAGTATACTGTGTCTCAAAAAAATTATAAAAAGCTCTGAGTGTAGCTCAAAGGTAGAATGCCCTTGAGTTGATTTCTAGTACCACACATGAATAAATAAATAATAATAATAATAATTTTGCTCATTGATATGTAGCTCTTTAAGTTTTCTCCTTCTTCTTGGATCTCTTTAGGTATTTGTTCAAATTGTCTAGCTTCTTAAAGGAATTGGCATAGAGTTGTATTAATATTCATCATTATGCTTCTCATGTCTGTGGGTTCCATGGTAGCACTCCTTTGTTCATTACAGATATTGGTAATGTTTTTTGTGATCCTTTTTTTTTTTTTGTGGTACCTGGGATTGAACCCAGGGGCACTTGACCACTGAGCCACATCCCAAGCCCTATTTTGTGTTTTATGTAGAGACAGGGTCTCACTGAGTTGCTTAGCACCTCACCATTGCTCAGGCTGGCTTTGAACTCGAGATCCTCCTGTCTCAGCCTCCCAACATGCTGGTTTCATGATCCTTTTGACTAGAGTTTTACTTTATTGCTATCTTCAAGGAGTCAGCTTGTTGTTTTGCTATTTTTTTTAGTATTCTTCTGTTTTTTATTTCACTGATTTCTGATTTTGATTTTTTATTGTTCTTTTCCTCTGCTTGCTTGGAATTTAACCTGCTCGGCTTTTTCTGGCCTTTTAGAGTCTTAAAACACAGATTGATACCTTTTTTATTTTCTAATATATGACTTAAAGCTATAAATTTTACTTCAAATGCAGCTTTATTGGTTCCTACAAAATTTGATATGATATATATTTGTTCTCATTCAGTTCAATACATTTTAAAATTTTTCATGTGATTTATTCTTGAGAAAAAGATCATTGTGTTAGCTCTCTGTTACTGTTCCAGGATATCTGAGAAAAACATTTTATAAGACCAAAATTTTTATTTTGGCTTATAGGTTCAGAGGTTTCAGTCCATGGTCACTTGACCTTGTTGAGAAGTGAACAGCCAAAGAGCCTCATAGTGGCTGGGAAGCAAAGAGAGAGAGAGACAGAGGAAGTGGCAGGGGTCCCAAAAGCCCCTTCAAGGGTACTACCAAAGACCTAACTTCCATCCACTTGGCCCACCCCCTGTTAACACCACCTTCCAATAGTGCCATAGGCTGGTGACCAATGGGCTTTCGGGGTCATCTGTTAAAGATCCAAGCTATATTGCCGGGCGCTGTGGCGCATGCCTGTTATCTCAGCAGCTCAGGAGGCAAGAGGACCGTGAGTTCAAAGCCAGCCTCAGCAACTTAGCGAGGCCCTAAGCAACTCAGTGAGACCCTGTCTCTATAGCAATTATTTATAAGAATATTGTTTAATCAGATTATGTTTTGTATTCCTTGGTATTTTTATTTTATTATTTATTCTTAAACAATGCCATTGTGGTCAGAAAACATTTTCAGTATGATTTCAAACTTCAAATTTTTCATCTTGTTTTATGTCCCAGAGACTACTCTATCCTGGTAAACATTCTGTATGTGCTTGAGGAGGAAGTGCATTCTATATTAGGTATGAGTGAGATAAGATGGCTGATGGTGCTGTTCAAATTTAGGTCTTTGCTAATTTTTTGGACTAGTTCTGTACATTGATAAGAGAATGGTTATAATTTTCAGTGAAATCAGGTAGCTGTTTCTCATTCTAATTTTGTCAGTTTTTACTTTATGTATTTTGATTTTGGGGGACAAATACATATTTTTGCCTGTTGTGTCTCCCAGATTAATTGATGCTTTTATCATTAAGTATTCATTTCATATCTGTGATACATTTTGTTGTGAAATCTAGTTTATCCGATATTAATTCAGTCACCACAACCTTCTTAATCTTACCTTTCATATGGAGTATCTTTTTCATCTGTTTGAGTATCTTTGTGTATTTATGCTCAAAATGCATTTTTTGTGGTTAATTTAAAAATTTCATTCTGACCATTTCTGCCTTTTAGTTAGAGTTAGTATCTGAATATTTAATATAATTATTTATCCAGTTGAATTTGGGTCTATATTTTGCTATTTTTTTTAACCTTTTTTAGCTGTTATTTTCCCCTTTAGGTTACTTCTTTTCTTTTTTTTATTATTCATATATTTTCAGATTTTCATTTTCCTCTTAGGTTTTTATCTCTACTTCTTTGCATCATTTTTATTCATTTGCTGACATATTGTAATAAACATCTTTAACTTTTCAGTTCATTTTCAGTTACCAAATTCACTACACAAAATATAGAAGTCTTCCAACCTCAAAGGTCCATATACTATCAACATTCTGCCTTTTTCAAATTTTACTTCTGAATAATTCTAAAATATATTTTTAGGCATGCAATTTTAATGATTTGTTAATTATCTACTAAGATATATTTTTACAATTTTGGTTACAGGGCCTATGATTATAAATATATTTCAAACTATTGAAACGTGAAGTTACCATTAATGATGGCATATTTCTCATAAACAATAGAAATGTCATTCATTTCAATTATATTATTTTATATTTTGACAAAATAAATTTAAGAAATAACTATATAACAATAATTTATTCCTCTTCTTCAGTCTTTAGTTTAGAAATTTATAGTGATTAAAATCACTGAGTTTATGATTAAATACACGTACTAGTCTGAACTCCAACATCATATATGACCTGGAACAAGTTATTAACTTCTCTTATTCTTACTTTCCTCATCTATGAAATGGGTATAAAACAATATTCACATACAAATATTATTTTGAACATTAAAAAAGATAGTATAATTAAAACATTGTGTTTAGCCTCAGTACAGTAGGTAGTAATGTTTTTTGTTATTATATAACATCCATGACAGGATCTTGGTCGCAAAAATCATGAGATGTGATATTGAGCTGAGAGTTAAGGTCTAGTAAATAATTAATTCAGAATATGCTCTATGTACATTACTTGCACCTCTGTTTAAAATAAATTGTTTAGGATTGATTTTTTTTTCAACATGCATACCTAAGTTTTAATCTGAGTCCATTTTGATGAACTGGTTGACTCTTAGTTTTTATATCCATTTCTCTTTTTGATGATACATCATTGTAGTCTAGAGTAATCCTTTTGAAACATAGCATGTAATTTTAAGTATGAAAATAAATTGCATACTAACATTAAATTTAATACTCCAGGTGGATGAGGAGGTACAAACATCTCATGATGTTAAGAGCAGGAACCTCTTAACTTTCATGTACAAAATAAATACTTCATAAAATAATATTTATTAAACATAAGTGTATTTCACTCATTAAGTAAATGATTATGAGGAATCTACCATAACTTTGTCATAGATTTATACTACAAAGTTTTATAGAATATCCTCAACTACCTTAAAAATTTGTACAGCTATCAAATGTAGGGTGTTATCTAAAGTAAATAAATTTGTCCAGTGTATTTAACGTTTAATATAAAAGTAGTTTAAAACTAATTTAAACAGTGATCTTTTTGGATGGGATCCTGACAATTTTCAAATACTTCCTGGAAGAGGTGGCGATTGAGAATTTAGGATGAACTTTGAAAAACGTCTAGAAGAAAGAAATAATATACAAATTATATAATGCCACATGAATTCTTCATTAGCTGGTAACTGACCTTAGACTCTCTAGGCACTGACTGGCATTTCAGCATAATCAAAAAGCTCCCAAAGTAAAGTGACTAGAACAGACACCCATGACAGAGAAAGAAAACCATGAAAAAATCAGCATGAGAAAGGTAAAAATGAAAATATCTTTCTTGAATTTAAGTAAAACAAGGAATTCCTTACCATTATGAAAATCTATCCTGAATTTTGGATTAAGAAGTAAGCTCAGATTTCCAACATTTCGATAGATGGAAGCTGTGCAGACTTTGGTTTTACACAATTAGAATGACTTCCTGACATAGAAACGGCATTTTAAAATGTTCCCTTTGCCAACCAGTTTCACTTGTGATCCAGGTTTGAACCATGTTATCTCTGGACTGTCAGGAGAGAGCACTATAGGAAAGTCAAACTTTGTCACTCAGGCAAAAGTACACTGTCATTACTTATGCACTGCTGTGAGAACTCAGTAATGATGTGGAAATACATATGTCTCTCTCCAGCAAGTCTCCTTGAACCAAAGATTTTTGGAGTTTCTTAGTATTGGATTCATTCTTAGAATATTACAATGAATACAATTACTTTCTAAGTATTAGCAATTTTTGTGGTCCTTTTTATATTTTATTAGTGAAAAACAATTTGTGTTTTGATTAGTAAAAGTAATTGAGGATTATATATATATATATATATATATATAGTATTTATATCCTGTTAGATATCATATATGGGACTCTTTATAATTTCTAAAATAGAAAATTTTTGTGACACTTCTTTAAAGCCACACGCTACCACAAAATATAAATATGTTATATATAATATCTCAGTATGGCATGATATAAAGAAAAAAATAAAACTGTTTTAATCTCTTTTGTCTGAAAATATAGTCATGACGAGGTGACTTGCACCCAAGGTTCCTGCCCAGGAGGTGAGAGCTGCCTGGGGGAAAAAAAAGGTCTGAAATAATCAGTAAGAAATAAATACAAAGCCAGAAATTAGATTTAAGGATAAATGCTGGATGGGTCTTCTAGTTCTGATAGGAACTGGAACTGAACAACTGAACAAAGGCTCTGATTCTTTAATGGAGTACCACAAAGGGAGGGATCAGGTTTCAGTGGAAGGAGTCTTGGTTCCTTGCTTGCTTTTTGGTGAGGCAGGGGTCTTGCAGTAAACAAGTTGATTGGCATTTTGGCAAGCCATACCCATCTCTGGAAGTCTCTCTGTGGCTCTGGGAGGTCATTACATCTCCCGGGCTACACTAGAAATTGAGTGGTGAGCTAGAACAGGGTGCCTACCTGAAGTAGGCACTCTGAAACCGGGGGTTTCCACCTGGGAGTTCCTACAATTGGGCTTCCCTGCCTAACAGCTTCAACATCGCTGTTTACCCATAGCTTCTTGGATATAGTATTCTTAAAAACAGCATTTATCTCAGAAAATTACCAATATGTATTTAATCATCCAAACAAAATTAAGCATACTTAACCATTCTTTCGTAATTATGTATCATGCACAGCATGTGACAAAAAAGAAAGTTAATTCCAATGGTTTATACTTAGTAATTAGCAACTAATTATCAGTGATCATATCTATGCATTTAGTTAGAATCAACATCATCCTGTTTTTGTTTTCAAATTTTCCAGTCAAAATTTTTCATTGCTTTTTTTATATTAGAAAATCCTAAGGAAAAGTTTTCTTGCTGAAGTACAATGAGCAGATAGGATTGCCATCTATTTCTTCTATTTCACTAACTGGGAAATGCAAACTGGGAATGCAAAATGAAACCTTCTGTGATTTCATCTTTGGGATACAAACCAAAGTCCCAGCTCAAAATGGGATACCTTGGAGTGAAGTCCAACCTCTACGTCATATCTGGAAACCTCTGAATTAAACTGGGCTGCCCTTCACACAACCCATTCTGCATGGTAAGGTAGGGGGAAAAATGCCATTAAAACAGAAAATCAAGGATACAAGAATGATGGTGAGGGACTTGCAAAGATGGACAACATGTCTTGATTAGATTCTCGTTCTTTTTGAAACTAGCTTCCTGGTCAGTTTTTCTTAGTAGTCTCTATTTCTGACCTTTGAGAGACTCTTCCTTTTTTATCACTCTCTGTGGACCTCTGAGGCAACAGATAGCCTTGAGTGCTCCTGGGGAGCCACACAGCTTTGTCTTCCCATGGGATTGTTCAGTTCTACCACAGTCATATTCTTTCAGTCTGAAATTCAGCTTCTTTGGCAGCAGAGCTTAGTGGTCCTCCCATTTTACTCCAGGCAATTCCACATGTGCATATTTACTCTTATATTTAGAGACTTGGTTCTGAGATCTTCTATATTTTTTTGACACATAAAGGATTATCTTAAGTTCATCAACCTGTGGAAACAGGAGAGCTGCCTCTGAGTTATGTCACCTATATTTTTAATTTGTTTTTTATTTTTTTTAGATATACATGACAGTAGGGTGTATTTTGACATATTATACGTACATGGAATATAACTTATTCTAATTAGGACACCATTCTTGTAGTTGTACATGATATGGGGTTTCACTGGTGATATGTTCATACCTGAATGTAGGAAAGTTAGGTCTGATTCCTTCTACTGTCTTTCCTGCTTCCATTCCCTCTCCCTTCCCTTCATTCCCTTTTGTCTAATCCACTGAATTTCTGTTCTTCCTCTGACCCCTGTTTATCGTGTGTTAGCATCTACATATGAGAGAGAACATTCAGCCTTTGGTTTTTGGGGATTGGCTTATTTTGCTTAGCATGATAATCTCCAGATTCATCCATTTACCAGAAAAAGTCATAAAGTCATTCTTTTTATGGCTGAGTAATATTCCATTGTGTATATATACCACATTTTCTTTATCCATTCGTCTTGAAGGGTACCTAGATTGTTCCATAGTTTAGCTATTGTGAATTGAGTTGCTATAAACATTGATGTGTCTGTGTCACTCACTGTAGTATGCTGATTTTAAGTCCTTTGGGTATATAAGAAGAGTGGGATAAGTGGGTCAAATGATAGTTCACTTCCAGGTTTTCAGAGGCATCTCCATACTGCTTTCCAGAATGGTTGCACCCATTTGCAGTCCCACCAGCAATGTATGAGTGTACCCTTTTCCCCACATCCTTGCCAATATTTATTGTTATTTGTATTCTTGATAATTGCCATTCTGACTGGAGTGAGATGGAATCTCAGTGTGGTTTTAATTTGCATTTCTTTAATTGCTAGAAATGTTGAACGTTTTTTCATATATTTATTGACCATTTGTATTTCATCATCTGTGAAGTGCCTGTTCAGTTCCTTTGCATTGTTCTTGTTGTTGTTTTGGTTAAGTTTTTTGAGTTCTTTATGCATCCTGGAGATTAATTTTTTTTTAGTTCTTTATATATCTTGTAGATTAATGCTCTATCTGAGGTGCAGGTGGTAAAGATTTTCTCCCATTCTGTAGGCTCTCTCTTCACATTCTTGGTTGTTTCCTTTGCTGTGAAAAAGCTTTTTAGTTTGTCACCTATTTTAAAGCTTTACTGTTAAGAAGACCTCCTCCAAGATTGTTATTCTTAACAGACAGCGTCTAGGTCAAATTGAGATTTGACCTAAATTGGGATTGTCTCCATTACAGCAAGCTAGAAGGAGATGGGGCATGAGAAACATATGAAGTTTTTAATGTGCCAGTTTGGAAAAGATTTGCATCACTCTGTACACTTTTCTGTGATAGACATAATTACTTGGGCATACCTACTTTTAAGGGAATGCAGGAAGTCTTCTTGTATCCTCAAGATTAAAAGTAGGGTTTTGGTGAAAAACAAGATGAATACAGACACCAACTAAATATGCTAAAGGGAATACATGATCCATGAGATTGCTGGATGAGTACACAGTCTTCTCAAAAACCAAGTCAGTAGGACCATGGTTTGTTTGTTTAGCTTTGTTTTTTTTAAGGATGTGCAGCTGGAGGAATTAAAATATATATATTTCAATTTTCCTGCCACACAAACACCAACTGCCAGTAACAATGCCCAAAAAAAAGGACGAGAAAGAAAATACAGGTGAAAACTCTGTGTATATGTGTATTCTAGAAGCAGATACAACTCTTAATCACAAAATTAAAGAATGACATACACTGAGCTGGGAAGGGTGGCACACGCCTGTAATCCCAGCACTTTGGGAGGTGGCTCAGTGGTCAAGTACCCCTGAGTTCAATCCCTGGTACCAAAAAAAAAAAAAAAAAAAAAAAGAATGACATACACTGAATTAAAAACCAAAACACAGAAATATTCTAAAGAAAGATGAAAACATTTACAGGTGCTCTGTGGAACACAAAAATGGCAGACATATCTGTGAAAAGACTGCAGATATGATGGGTTACATTGCTGAATCATTCTCCACATGGAAGAGCCAGAAACAATTTCAAGACTGAGTGACATGCAAACCCCCAGGTTTTGTACAAAGCAGAGGGCAGAAATGGTGGACTGGGGAAGATATGTATATATATGAAGCAATTGACTTGGCAGCCATTAATTGAGACAGCTGGAAGAAACGATTAAATTCTAAATCACCACGATGAGAACTTACAGTATATAGGGTTAAACTGTGAGTCACACAGCTCTCCAGCATATTCTGAAATGGGACTATGGAGCAGAAATATGCCCCTCAACAGATGGAACCACTGATTTGATCAGAACCAGATCTGAAATGACAACCCTAAATGTAAACTGCTACTGCTCCAATCTATTCACCACAATTGCTCTTTAGCCACAAGCCATAAATAACTCCTTCCACTATACAGAACACCCCTTCCAGTATAAGTCATATTTAAACATAACACAGACTGAAAACCTTACATCTATGGAAAGGTACTATAAGACAAATTGCATCAAAACATCACCATACAAAAGAAAGAATTTTGACAGCCTGAAAAATGTCCAAATATGACCATCTAGTTGATTTAAAAGAATTAAAACAGAAGTGTGACTTTATGAGGCTATGGTTTGAAGAAAGCCTGCAAAAGCATAAAGAAGAGGGAAAACAACAAAAAGAATGAGCTTGAGCTGACATTGCAAGAAAGAAATCCACATTAGAAGCAGTGAAATTTTCATAGACACAGGGAAGAACAGTCAGACAAGCACAGTATAATCTCGTGATAAATGATGTATAAGATATATAAGAAATTAAAAAACAATGAAAATTATAGTATAATGAGATACCCAGTATGGTTTATATGTATATGTGCATTGTACTTAATATTTATTAAAAAGAAGAAATCAAATGGAAAAGAAAAGAAATTTAAAGACTTAGGAGCAGTAAAATTTCTTACAATAAAGACAAATATGTAGATTGAAAGGGCACCTATGTTTAGGGTAAAAACATCTTACACGGAGGGATTAATATTGAGACATATCATGGTGAATACTCTGGGTTCTGAGGATTAAACAAAACAAGTTGTCTAGAAAGTAGAATGTTCGTGCTGGCTCAGATTTCTATAAGCAACAGTAATCTGGTGGATAGAACGCAGAGGCTGAGATGTAATCTAGTTTGTCCTTTGAGTGCAAAAAGATGATGGCACATATGAGTCTCAAATCCACTTATACCTGGAGCCAAAGGTAAAGCAACAAGGGAAGTAAGGTTGCAAAACAGAAGGCAAATCTTTGAACCTGAAAAATTTAGAAATAATCCAGAAAATAAAAATTCAAAGAGAATCAAGGAGACATCAAGAAATCAGTGTGCTGATTTGTCTTTTTAGCAGGGACATAGAGGATATAGATTAAACTATAGATAAATCTATTGGAAATAATTCTTCTAAGATAGTTTAAGTTAATTGAGATGAAGTTCCTTTTGATTAAGAGTAGCTAGTGTCAGGTTTTTGAAGGGCATTTTAGTCACATGGAGTATACCAATTTTCTGTCATTTTTCTAAAACTATTCATTTTTTAATATATTTTATATTGCTAGTATTTATCCTAAATTTCTGCTTTTCTGTAGTGAACATGAGATTCTGGTGAAAATTATTGCTTTACTAGTATTTTGCATTAAATAATAATGGCTTTCATTAATTGAGTTTAGATTTTTCTTAAAATAGAACTGTTCCTGAAAAGAAATTTCTGTCTTTTCAATTTCATCTCTTTCAATTTCAATGATATTGTTGAACTATGTATGATAATTTTATCAAAATGCAAACTACTTTTGAACTAATGTAGTTCCTAAACAATAATGTAGTTTTATAGTCATATTTTGGAATAATATAAATATAAATCCTTATTCTGAGTTTACTGGCACATTTTTTGTTATTGTTTTGTTTTTTCATTGATGGCTTCAATTGTACAAAATTACTTCTTACCAATAATAATGAGAGGTATAATGAGGGATACATTTTTAGATAGTTAGAAAGGACTCAACCATGGGACTGTTATTAAAATTAATGAGCATCACCGTTAAAACACAGTAAATCTTTATCATTAATGTCCTTTAATTGTTAATCATCATTAAGGACTTAGAACATCATTATCATTTATTTTCCTGTTTCATTTGAATGTTATCAGCAATAAAAAAATCCTAACTCTCTGAGTTGGGAATCCAGGATTGATTAAATATTTTTACATAAATCACATATCTTGAATTTTGTGGCACTGGAAGTGCAGCTGAAATTGAGAGATATAGGAGGTAGGTTGCAATTAGAAACAATACGACCCCCTTAACTTCTGTCTCAAGAGGAAGAGGTTTAGCAAATTGTCTACAAGTTACTGTCCTAAACAACATAAAGTATCAGTCATCATAATATATTCTTGTTAGCTGGTTTCAAAGTTGTAATGTATTTTAATTCTTAGAATTGAAGATTTCC
>PVHX01007731.1:67832-88998 GCA_004024805.1 Geosciurus inauris
GCTTGTAATCCCAGCACTTAGGGAGGCTGAGACAGGAGAATCGCGAGTTCAAAGCCAGCCTCAGCAATGGCGAGGCACTAAGCAACTCAGTGAGACCCTGTCTCTACATAAAACACAAAAAATAGGGCTGGGGATGTGGCTCAGGGGTCAAGTGCCCCTGAGTTCAATCCCCGGTACCCAAAAAAAAAAAAAAAAAAAAGAATTGAAGATTTCCTTAAATTAATCCAAAATTCCTTTTAGGTATGAATTTTCAAATGCATTGTTAGCATTATTTCCATGCCATCATTTACTTTTTACTCTGTGGCTGAGTCGATATGTTTAGCTTTGTCCTTTATTTCTTTAGGTTATCATTTAGCACCCTTAAGAGGGAGAACAAAGTATCAAAAATGGAACTAACACACCCGTTTCCCCAACGATGACTTCAAGTGGGCACAGCTGCCTTTTTCAAGATACAAGTCCTTTTCCCATATAGTGAATTAAATAGTCAAAGTCCTTTTTCTGTCTCACTGGTAATAAAAAATACTTTTACTTTCCACATTTCATCTGCAATGGCATCGGATGGCTTTTAACTCTAATCTGGAATAGAGCATAATATGCTGAGAGGCGGGAAAATATCACTAAGTCATAAAGAATTAGATTAGGTATTTCATTTCTCTGTGAGTAAAGATGAATATTTTACCAATATTAGAAAGGAGGAAATGCATGGCACACACAGAAGGTGTGTCCTGCCTTATCACTGTTCTGTCACTCACTATTGCTTGGAACTGTTTCTCTGACATGCTCTAATATCTCTCATAGCAGTTATGATTGAATTTAGGAGAAATTAGGATGAGTGTCCCTTACCATTTCTAAGAGTAAAAGCCTTATTTTTCTTTTGATATAATAGAAAAATGTTAAAAGACCAACACACACAGTGCTTTTCTCATGGTTTACAATCTACTTGAGGCAGATGATGAGATATTTCTCTAACTGATGGCTAAGTAAATCACCTCGTTTTCATTGTTTCCAGAGTGTTGACCAACATGCCACCAGCCTGGCTTCCCCCTTCTGATTTAAACACATGATTCAGAATGACTTTGCAGTGTGGTGATACTCATGGATTTATGGGGCACTTGTATGTGGGATTCTCATCGCTGTATAGCAACCCTGTCGTTTTTGTGACAGAGCCTGTTTGACAAGTTTTGGATTTATGATGGAAATAATTCAGAACAGAGTAATAATTTTCCCTTGGCAATTACACTACCATTTGGTACTTTGTCCCTAAGGGGAAAATGAATGTGCTAGGATTTGTACATGAGTTTAGTAGCTGGATGTAGGGAACAAATCAAGGTCAGAATACAGATGCAGAGCACGTGATTACTGAATTCTAGTTCTGGGTCCTCAGTCTTAAGGCTGTTCATATGTGTGTGGCACTTTACAGTTTACAAAATATTTTTCCATTCTGTCTATTAAATCAGAATGACTCTGGAAGGTAAATGCAATTTTCTCCATTTTATATAGAAGGAAATCAAGACTGAAAGGTTGCTTTTCTTGAAGTTAGTTATTCAATAAATATTTAAGCATATATCATGTGAAAATTTTAAGATACATACCAGAGCCGAGGGTAGTGTCACACACCTGAAATCCCAGTGGCTGAGGCAGGAGGATCGTGAGTTCAAAGCCAGCCTCAGCAACTTAGCAAGGGCCTAAGCAACTCAGTGAGATCCTGTCTCTAAATAAAATATAGAAAAGGGTTGGGAATGTGGCTCGGTGTTTAAGCAACACTGGGTTCACTCCCCAGTACAAAAAAAAGACACACACTAGGGAGACAGAGATATTCAAGACTTAGTCCCTGCTTTGTCCTGTTAATTATTATAGAGAATTTCAAATATGTAGGAAAACTGGCAAAAGAGTGTAATAAAGCCCTATGTCTGTTACTTCATCAACAGTTATTTACTTGTGGCCAATTCTTTTTATCCACTTCCTCATCTACACCTTTCATACTATTTTGAAGCAAATTCCAGACATCAAATTGACTTATTAAAAAAATTTTTTTTACATATCTCTGAAAATGATTAACATGGATACTTTAATTTGATGCTGGCTGACTTCCTCTGTCTCTTTTGGCTGCCGCTGTAAAACCTTTCCATTTGCAGCATCAGTCCTTTTTGCATCCTTTCACACTCTCACAATTATTTATTTTAAATGCATCCACATTTTGTAGCATCATGTTGTCTTCTTCATTATCTGTTACCTTTCTGTTAGACTAAAATTGCAACTTTAGCTGTATTTAGAAAATCATATTGGCCTTGGGCATGTACTGATATGCCCATAGATACACTGGAGTTAGGCTTGGTTTTGAGATTTCTTTTTGAGATTTTTAGTTGATGTGTACTGTCTTTGGGTTTCTTTCCAGGCCCAGGAGCCTTCCCTACAATTATGTCCAGGAAGCAGTTTCCTTACACCTATATGCCATTTCTAATTCAGTCTAAGTCTAATACCCCCAAATTCTTGATGGCCTTTCTTTCCTATCAAGACCTTCAGATAGAAACTATTTCTGTTGCTTGAAGGGTTTCTTTTTCTGTAAATTAAAGGCAATATGACTACCCCACTTTTTAAACCACATCCCAATATTCTATTGATTCACCTGTGTCAACAATATTTCTGAATACTTTTATTTGTTATAAAGCATGCTTTCCATGGTAAGTACACTTCTGCTAACTAGAGTCAGTCTCTCTAGACCTGAACCTGAGCTGAAGGTGTTCCCTGATTTAAGGAGATTAGACTAAATTCTGAAGGAACCCAGAATATATAGGGATTGGTAGTGAAGAAAGTGGCTTTGGTAGATATGGCCCAAATATGACCAAATATACAAAGCTCGATCTATAATGAGTCCATGAAGGACCAAATTGAAAATCACAGAAATGGCCCAATCTGCTGTCCCATCCTCATATATTCTTATTATATTTTCTTCCTAAGGTCACCATGGGTTATTCCCACTTGAAATCACCATCTATTTCCCCCCATTTTCTCTATTACTAGAAGATGGGAAAAGGCTTGATACAACCCAATACCATCTTTGTTTGTAATATGACCTTGTAGATGTTACTTTACCTCTTTGAGCCTTGGTTTTGATCTGTAAAATGGAATAGTAATATTGCCACCCTCGGAAGATTGTTATGAGGTTTAAATAATGTAATACAAGGAGTAAATTGGCCGCTGGACTGATGTTTAGGGTGATGAGGCAATTCTTGCCATTACCTTGGCTCTCACATCTGCATAAGGTCCTCTTTTACTTTGTCTAGGACAAGTAGCTGCTGGACAAGGACTGAAAACATCCACTCTGATTTGCTAAGAACTGTAAGATATTATAACGTTTACTTTGATCTTTCTAATTTGGGCATTCCATCCAGAGAAAATAATTCAGAATGTGTAAAAGCAGTGTGCACAGAGGTGTTCATAGTTCTGTTACTGATGATCTGAAAATGTATATAACCACAGTTCTTAGCAATGGTTAACTAGACTTATCTTCACAACAGAATTTTGTTAGAGTCAATCCAGATTTAATTATAAAAATTTAATAGCAAAATTATTATGTTAAATATATAAAATTCTATGTGCAGTAGAATAAAGTCTACATAAAAAGCCAAAGTTTTGATTTAAACTTTAGAGTAGATGTACCTAGTTATTTTTAAGTGGTTTGGTTGGAGTGATGTCTTTTCTCCTTTCCAATTTCTTGTTATTCACACATTTCTCTAAAAAGCAGCCTTATAGGAAGTTAGAAGCTTCACTGATTTATAGACCTCTAGGTTAATGATTTGATATCTTGATGGCAGTAAACCCAACCTCTACAAAATCCTGCTGGAATTTTTTACTCCTTTTACTCCCGTGTGGCTCTCTAGATCATTAGAAAACTTCACTGATGAATACACAGAATTTTACACTAGCTTTAATAATTGTGTTTTTCACGGAAATCATTAGCTATGTGAGTAATTTTTCTGTATTAAATTCACTTTATTTTCTGTATTTAAATTCTGCACTAACTCTACTAATTAACCATAATTGTAATATACACCTTCCTATATATAAAGTAGATGTTCTTTTAAAGTCTATTCATTGCTTAAATGATTATCAGTAACCTTACTTATTATCTAATGCTGCTTTTAACAATTAAGCAACAATAATATTTAGAGATGCTTTTGGAATATTTTTGATACCTCTATAAAAACAACTTTCTAAAACAAATATTATGCATGACTTAGCTCAAAATATCATCTGTTTTCATGTCATCTATTTCACTCACTAAGTATATATTTTGTTTGTAAGCATAGTGTTCACAGTGAGAGAGGATCAACCAAGAAATTATATTTCACCTGATTATCTTTTTGGAAGACCATGTGGCACATTTGAGTTTGTTCTCTATAACAGCCAGATCTTTTAGAACACAAATCAGATCATGTCATTTACAGTTCACAAACATGGTGCCTTTAGATCACACATGGAGAAACAATCTGGGCTTCTGCTGTGCAGTGAGTCTGAGTTCCTCCACACTGGTGTGCTGGTGTGGTGTAGGTGGGCTGAAGGTGCTCCTGGGTCTGTGCTTGGTTTCTGCAGGAACAGATAAAGGAATCATGGGCAGGACCACCTCCACCAAATCACCTTTTGGGTGAACAAGAAGAAAATCATCAACTTAGTGCAGAGAATCCAAGATTTGGAAATGGATTGATGGAATGAAGGAATCCTTTCAATATGGTTTGAAGTCTTGATGGAATTCTGGTGTTTACAAGGCAATGCACTGGGTTTGATCGCCAGAACCAAAGAGAAAAAATAATAATTGCAAAGAATCGTGGCTGAGAAGCAGACACTGAAACTCATCAAGAAAGAATCTGAAAATCAAAAATGACTAAAGCAGGGCAAAGAACTGGACTAAGAGAGAGCTACTGATGAGTTGTTCTTTGAGAGAGGATATCAAATAAGGAGGAATGTTCTAAGGGAAAATACTTGGCTAAATAGATG
Source organism: Geosciurus inauris (assembly GCA_004024805.1). NCBI lineage: Eukaryota > Metazoa > Chordata > Mammalia > Rodentia > Sciuridae > Geosciurus > Geosciurus inauris. The sequence continues at coordinate 72,828 of PVHX01007731.1, forward strand.
GAAGAGAAAAACCCAGTCATGAAGAACCAGGTTGCATTTTACAAAGAGCATCTGACAGGACTAGAGGAGAGGAGCTCAGAGTTCTGCAAAGTCTCCACCAAGTATCAAATGCTGCTGAAGAAGTGGAAGCAACATTCAAGCAGGATGAGACTCCTCCAGTCCATGCTGATCTACAGGCCAGGTTATCACTAGGACATGCACTAGACCCTCAGCTCCTCTGTACTAGCCAACAAGTGCATGTGCTGTGCCCATCACACCAAGCACACCATGCTGGAGATGGCAGGATCAAGGAAACATTTACAGCCAGCAGATTTCCTTCAATGTTAATTCCCAGAGTGAAAAAATAACCCACTGAGAGATAAGACCCTTGAGGAGAAGCATTGGAGAGTGGAGTCAGCACAGTCTCGTCACAATTGGGTCAGCAGCAATTTGGAAAGGACAGTCCATTTTCTGCCTTTTTGTACTTTACTTTAACCTCTACTAATTACAAAAATCTTTCTAGTCTTTATCATTTGGTGGAACTCCACTCTAACAAAGCTTCGGTGTGGAGCTAAATGAATTGAGATGAAGAAACAAATTCCTGGGGCAACAGTGCTGGCAAGAATTGTCTAAGTTGTGACTTTTTTTTTCCTTTCCCCTTTGACTATACAGGAAGTATTTAAATTTAATTTATGATTATTATTAACTTACCATGCAAGTTAGAAGACAAAAAGGAGAGAAAATATACTCCTTTTATTGTTTAAAAGTGAAATATAGTAATTGTTTATCAATGTAAAGGCACCCTGGACTTACACACCTCTTCTCTATCATGAATACTGACATTTTCCTTCACACACTATCCATAATAAGTACGTTTTCTGATAGAAAAAGAAAGTGAAAGTGACGACCTTATTCAAGGGCCTTTATGACCTCACTGCCACCAACCACAGCAATCTCAGACCATACTCCTTTGCCCTGGGTAAATCCACTCAAAGTGCATGGGCCTCTATTATTCTCCAACATCCCAAATATGTACCTGCCTCAGGATCTCTGGACATGCTTTTTCCTTGGGCACAACTCTCCTCCCACCAGAGCTGATCATACTGTTTCCTCACTTCATGTGGAGGGTGCCTTCCTAACTACCACATTTACATTGTCCTCTCCAAGTTCTCCCAACCTGGCCTACTCTTTTCATGGCAGCTGGTATGACATGTGTATTTATTGGTGTATCAAGTCTAACGTGATCAATGCTATGAAAGTGACATGAAAACAGATGTTCAAGAAAGAAGCATTTAAAATTGATTGAAAATGAGATTTGAGAGGGAGCCTCATGTGGTAGAAATGGTGGAAGCATTCTTGCCAGTCCTGATTTTGAGGTCCAGCCATGCCATTTATGAGCCAGGCAAGCCTGGAAAAGCAATTGCTTTTGTAAACTTATGTAAACTTTAGCTTCTTTATCTAAAAAACAGGCACAATACTGATACTGAAGCTTAGTATTATTATTCTTAAGGACAGTAAGCTCAAGTAAATGGACCATTTACCCATTACATCTTAACTGGTATACAGTAAATGCTCAATACATCATAATGTAAAATTATTAAATTGATAGTATTCTAAAATGTATTTGGTTGACTTTGACCATAAAGCTAAGCTCTTTTTCAATTTTGACCAAATAATTGACATCTATTAACTGTTCCAATTAATGAGCAAACATTGACCCTGCTTCCTTAGTACCTGCGAGGCCCTCTGTATTAAGATGATCACCAATTTCTTGTGGAAGTACGTTTGCAAATAAAGAAAAAAGTGTGTGTGAAGAGGAAAGGTTGCAGTGGTAAAAGTGAGACTATATGCAAGTTGCAAAAAAACTTTATTTCTGGATGTTTTGCTTTATTTGTTTATAGTAATTTACTTTGGGTGGTAATGGGAGTTGAACCCAGAGGCACTTTAGCACTGAACCACATATCCAATACTGTTTGATTATTATTTTGAAATGGAGTTACACTGATTTACTCATACTGGCCTCAGACTTGTGATTCTCCTGCCTCAGCCTCCCAAGTTGTCGGGGTTATGGGTGTGCACCACCATATCTGGCTGGATGTTTTATTTTTAATTATTATTTAATTTTTAATTATTTTTATTATCATGAAATGTTTTTTTGAGGAAGGGATATGAGAGATCGTATAATTCACCCTTGGCAATTTACTGACCAGAGGAAAGAGACTTGTAAGCCCTCCACCAATTCATTTAAAAGCATTGTATAAGTAATATTCTTCTAGGGAAGTAATTTGTTAATCAAGAAAAAAGGGCAGAGATATTCATGTCATACCTCTGCTTTCTCACTGTCTATGAAGCTATTTATTTTGCTGTAGACTGGTTTATTCAAAGCTATTGGATAGATGACTTAGCAAGTGCTCCTACTTTTAAGAGTTATGACATCATTGTCATAATTTAAGTTTAAGGAATTTTTATTGAGTGCCTGCTGTATGCTAGGTTCTGCATTAGGCTTTGGGGATAAAAAGTTGAATAAAGCACACTTCATTTTCTTAAAGGTCTAAGTACAATGTGGAAGAAATACATTATGATAAATTTTTGATTGATTTTGTAATAATTATTATGAATAGAGGTTTGTCAAGGTCTTATTTAAGCCCAGAAAATGGGTGCCTAAGTGAATTTTGGGACCTGCTTCCTGCAAGAGAAGAAGCAGGAGGAAGAGTGGCTATTAGACTATTTTCTGTGCAACTTTACACATTCCTAATTTTATGAGACTATAGATGCATAACCTCCATTCTCATCTCTGTAGACAATAGTTTAGCAATATACAAATCTTACCACTTGTTTCTTCAGGAACTGATTAAATGTACCATTGCATTGGTTGACAGAGGAAAGATGTTTTAACAGATTTTTTTTTTCCTTTTATTCTCTGGTTCTCCAAAGACTATTGGGGATTTTAATCTGTGCCATAGGATCTTCCTACAAAGAACTTATAAAAGTCGTTTAATAATGAATAACAAAGAATAACATATAAAACCTAGTAGACTTTGTTAATTAAGCATTTCAGCAGTGCTTTAAAAATCTATGCCTAAGGGACAGGGACAGTGTCTTCTGCATGTATTGTGAAGTATCTAGCAGGCTATTCATTGGCATTAAACAAACATCCAGTTAGTGAAAACTGGACTATTGTGGTCTGAAGAGTTAGGATTGTGCTCCCCACCCCACCCCCGGCATTTCAAGAATCCAAGTTATCAATTGCATTCAGAAGAAACTCACAGTAAAATAAATAATTTGTGTACAAGCCACTCATCATAGTAGATTTGAGTTAACATTCCTAGGGATTTGGAATGGTTTTTAAAAAGCAGATCTGAGCCAGGCGCGGTGGCACAAGCCTGTAATCCCAGCACGTAGGGAGGCTGAGACAGGAGAATCATGAGTTCAAAGCCAGCCTCAGCAACGGCGAGGCACTAAGCAACTCAGTGAGACCCTGTCTCTACGTAAAACACAAAATAGGGCTGGAGATGTGGCTCAGTGGTTGAGTGATCCTGAGCTCAATTTCCAGTACCAAAAATAAATAAATAAAAAATAAAAAGCAGATCTGAATCTTAAGTGAAAACAAAACCAGCCAGGATCAGAACATTTTATCATCAGCCAGTATAGTCTATTTCTATGGAGTAAAGGAGAGAAGGTTGTGGGGTGTGGGGAATGGGAACAGCAGCTAGGGGGCTGCACATGGACAGTCTTCTATCTACTTCTTCAACATTTCTCATTGCCTTCTCTTCCTCACTGTCTCTTTGATTCCTAGGTCATTTCTTAGGTCCACTCCCACTGTGATTATGGAAAAGGTAGATGTCATACAAACTCTTGCTAAAGCACTAGTCAGACTCAATTATACATGAAATATTCTTTAAATTTGCTATTTATTCCATGTTGTTGGCAACATTTGCCCATGATGATGCAAATTTGAGGAAACTGCATTGTAGTGTCAGGACCCTAAGTGTGCTCCCTACTGGGCTGATTACTTTACGCTAATGTAGTATTCCATTCACTGCAATACACACTCTTCCTATATTGATTGCATTATCAGTAGTAGTAATCACAGATATCATTACCAGGCAATTACACAAACACACATCTAAGTTAGGAAACCTATTCTCCAACATTATCTCTCACCATTCTTAATTTCGTAATGAAGCCGATCATCTTCTTGTCCAATTAAGTATAGCTACATATTTTGATCTAGCAAACTTAAATCCAAGTATACTGAATTATGTAGTAGGTAATTACATATGTTGGTAACAAAGCAAAATGAGGGCAATTTAAGTATTATCTCTTTCTTATTCTACTTGAGAATTCATTAGAGAAGGTTAACTACTGTAAAAAATAGACCCAGACCTGCTTTTGAATCAAATACAAGGGGCGTTACTTCCTGCTCATATAATGAGGCTAGGTGCAACCGTCCGGGGACCCATGAATTACAGACATGTTCAATACAAGTCTTCCAGGTGACCCTGAAGATTCATCTCAGTGAAAAGAACAAAAGTATTTAATGGGATGTGTCTATGGTTTAACTGTGGCAATGAAGCACATTCATATTCTATTGGCTAAATGTTAGTCACATGATCATGCTTAACTACCAGGAAGATTGGGCATTATAGTCCATCTCAGGAAAAAGGAAAACATGGATGTTGGTGAACATTTAGCAATTTCTACCATAAGAACTCAAAACAGAAATTGCTCCATTTGTCTAATGAATACTTTACTTGCTTTAGCATTATTTGAAATTTTTATCAGGTTTGCTTTTATTTATTTATTTTTTATTGTTTACACTGTGCCAGATAACTTATAAAACCTAGATCCAAGTGCTGTCTCTTAAACCTGTATTTATGAAAAAGTTGAGGAATAGAGAATATGAAATTATATTTTCTCAAGTTTTTAAATAATAAATTATGTTCATATTAATGTAGTGAGTTTCAGCAAAATAAATTGTAGATATATAGGTTAAGATAAAAAGTTCTAGAACTAAAAAGGATATGGCCTAGTTTAACCATTTTTTATAGACAAGGAAAGGAAGGACTAGAGAGATGAATTATTTATCTCATTGTACAGGGAGTGTTAGTGGTCAAGTCAGTTTGAGGCTTTTTCTCAAGTACTAGTCTCTTTCCATAACATTGTTGTCTTTTTTATAGACTGACATATTGCTCACAAAGCATGTCATTAAATAATGTCCACCTCTTTATAGAGATGAAGTAAAACACAATAAATTGTAATTGATATAAGGCTATCATATATAAATCTATGTAAAAATTAAATTCAAACAACTTTCTAGATTTCCAAACTGATTTGAGAGCTGTAATGTCAGGTACTTATTAAATAAAAAAAAAACATAAAAAATGATGTTCCAACAGTTGGCAATAAATCTATGAAAGCAAAATGTAACTGCACTATTGAGATGCTAAACTAGCTAAAAGATAAATTTTCTTGTGTAATTATTGGTTCCGTGGCCTAATTTCACTCTATTGCTATAAAGATGTATAAAGTAGAAACTGCCCAGGATAAGTGGCATCAATCTAGGTGTACTCTAAATCATATAAGCTGTAAAGGCTATTTTGAAATTGTTAAGTTTGATGTTATCTCACCATTCTTATTTGTGTCATATATTAACTATGATTGATCTTGTACCATAGTTGAGTAATGACCTACATTCTTTTGTTTCAATTCAAAGAACAATGAAGCACAGTCTTAATAATTGATTTTTATTATTAATGTTATAAACAAAAATGTAAGCTAACATTCACTTATATTCATCTACAATTTTTGTCTATCATATTAAGGACAAAATAATCTGGCAAACGTTTTATAAATGAAGGTAAGAAAAGACTTGGCTTCCTCCTTGTCCACCTTTCACCACACACATATGAAAAGTTTCACTTAATTTGGTGATGCTGTGAAAGAACAGTATTTTTATAAGAGGATTACCAGACTTTGATTGCTTTCATATTTCCATGTTCCTTTTGTTGAAAGTCTGCCTTCATTTAATTATTGTCTTAGTCTGTTCAGGTTCCTAGATCCAAACACCTTAAGCTGTGTAATTTATAAACAAAAGATTTTTACTCATAGTTCTAGAGGCTGTGGAATCCAAAATAATGGTGTCAGCAGAATTGATGAGGGCTTGCTCTTTGCTTCAAAGATGGTGCCTAATCTCATTCATTAAGTGATTTATGACTGAATCACTTCCCAAAGACCCCACATCTTCATACTATTACATTGGATATAAAGTTCCAACATATATTTAGAAGAAATACTAATATTCAGATCATAGGAGTAATTAAGGTAAAAAAAATCCAACAAAATACACTATGTCTATTAGGGAGGCTGAGACAGAAGAATCACTAGTTCAAAGCCAGCCTCAGCAACGGCGAGGCACTAAGCAACTCAGTGAGACCCTGCCTCTACATAAAACACAAAATAGGGCTGGGGATGTGGCTCAGTGCTCAACTGCCCCTGAGTTCAATCCCTGGTATCAAAAAAACAAAACAAACAAACAAACAAACAAAATACACTATGTCTAAATGCAATGGAGATATCAAGGCCAAGATTGTCTTTTAATGTACTGTTATTTATTTTGCTTTGACTTCACAAGAATTTCATGTGGAATTTGCTGGAGAATATAGATGTAACAATCTTTTTGAATCCACTATTTGGATATGACTTCTTAAAGCATAGACAAAATTTTTAAAGCTACATTTTTGTCTTCTCTAAAGAATTTGATATTGGTTCCCCAGGTGCCACAACATCTATAAGAAAAGGAAAAGACTAAAGAGGGAGAGTCTATTTTTTAACGTATTAAAAAATTGGAACTTATTAAAACCTAATTCTGGTTTTTGTGTTACAGAAACCAGTTTAAAAGGATTTTTAAAATACTTGTATTATAATCTAAAAGATACACTAAAAATATAAATTAACATTTTAATTTGATCATTTTTGAAAACAATATGCATTAAATATCATTACATAAAACTACATTAAAAGTAAGAGGGGCAATGCATTGAGTAACAGAAATTACACTGTAGGAATCAATTCTTTTAAATTATTTGTTACTTCTGTGAAGGAAAATACCTAGAGTTGATATAAAATCTATAATTATAACCTTATTTCAAAATATGCATTCTGATGTTTTTGTGCTCATGTAAATTTTTAACTTTGTATATTAAAGGGCATTGGTATCCTATGTAAGACTGTGTTTAAAAAGTCACTAATTTTATTTTTATCATATATTGTAATGAATCTTGCTTTCTGCCTTTTATTTGCATAAGTCAAATATTTTTACATTGTCGTTTATCTTTTCTGCATATAATTAACATTAGCTTTTTTTCTGACTGTGCAGGGCTGGCTATTTGCCTCAGAATATTCCCCTAGAGATTATCAGATACCTGTCTGAGGAGAAGGATTTTCTTCCTTGGCATGCTGCCAGCCGAGCCCTTTATCCTCTAGATAAATTATTGGACCGCATGGAGAACTACAATGTCTTCAATGTAAAAATATATAATTTCTTCTTTCTAATTTTCAGAAGATAAACAGTTTTCTTATTATCTAATTATATGCAACTGATCCTGAGTTATTTTCATTCCTTCTGCTAGTTTATGTTATTATTTTTGTCCTGATTTTCTATGCAATATGGATGACAATTATTTGAAGAAGAAATTTAATACAAGTTACCTTTTGTTCTGGCCTAAAAGTGTCAATTAAACTTAAATGCTTCAGAATTTAAGAAGGAATATACATGGCAAATCCGTGAAGTTCAAACTTACTTTCCATGAGTTAACCGGCTCTGTGATCACAAAGGACTTAACCTGGGTGGAGGGATCCCAAAGATCTTAACAGAATATAGACTGTTTGAATCAAGATTCTTAGTCATTATTTTTTATCCAAAAGGGCATGGTGAATCCAATTCACTTCCTTAATTAGCAAGGATAAGATCAACATTGAGGCAAAAGCCCATTCATAATTGGGTCCAAGGGGATACAGGAGAGCAAACAACAGATAATCCTCATAGACATGAATGCATGACAAACATTCCAAAATGTTACCTGACAAGAGTTTCTATGCTCAAAGCTCAGTAAACCAAAATTGCAAGGCTGACACCTCCTAATCTGATTTAATAATCATTTAGAATATTGTTAGAATTAGATACTGCTAATGAACTTTTAATTCCTAAATTTCTTATCACGGTGTTATTACCTTTGTGCACTATTTGTTTTTCTTTAGTTAAGTGTCTGCACTGAGTTTTATAAAATTACCTAATGCTTTATGACATACTGATTCTGCTAACTAACCTACACATTTGGAATTACTCAAAACCGTATTGCCATGACATGAAATCTGTGTATTAGAGCCATCTAAGTTGTTTGATGGCCATCAGAATTGTTTCCTCTTTTCTTGGCCCAAGACTGCAAGAAAGTAGCTCTATCCATTTTTTTTAAGTGAAAATAATCCTAGCTTGATTTTTCAGAGTTACGAGTTTCATCTAAGCCTTTACAACAGACATGCAAAGAAATGGGTCATTACAGTTTGGGTATGATTTTATCTGCTGGAGAGATATATTACTCTTCTCTTTTTACTTAACAGAAACACTGCAATGTGAAACTTCTATAAAAGTAAAATATATTTTGGTATATATTTGTATTTTAAAATAGTGTATCATGTCAGATACATCAATTTTTGTAAAGTTAAGAACTGCTTTTACTGTAATTTCAGTGCTTTCATTCCTTTGACAAAATTCAAGGACCACATTAAAGCAAGGAAGAGTGTATCTTACATTGGTATTCATATTTAAATACATCATTGGTTGAATAGACTGTTGACTCTGTAATAACGTATCATTACAGGGAAGTAGTCTGTGTGTCTCAACTTCAACAATGCTGGGCTATTGGCTGGGCCAACATAACAGTTTTGCATTAAGAGTATTCTATTGACACAAAGTCCATAAGTATCAGATGCTCATTTTTATAAAATGTATCTACATACATTTGTATATGTATGCATGCAAGAGTGTCATTTTTGATATTCCTCATTTTCCTCATTTTGTCACAAAAATTGTCAGCTAAAATATTTAATAGTGGGAATTACTTAGTCATTCAGTAGGAGAGTATATTTCTACCATTCCAATAGTATTTTGTCTTGTTTTCTATTTTGAAATACTAAGTTGAATAGACTTATAATACAGTGTTGCCATGCCTGGAATTTCACTGCTATTTAAAGGCAGATACATGTGCGATATTTTAATTGTAAACTATAATTCTCAAGATGGGAGAATTTGAAACTAATAGTTTGTTTATTTCTTCTACCCCACCCCACCCCCATTTAGGAATATATTTTAAAGCAAGTTGCAACAACCTACATTAAGCTTGGATGGCCGAAAAATAATTTTAATGGATCTCTTGTTCAAGCATCCTACCAACATGAGTACCGTTTTATCTTCTGATTCTCTTCTCTTCCCCCAGAGCTGTACAGTAACATACTTCTAGTACCATTGTGACGTTAGCAGCATGAGACTACCTTTCTTTCATTCTGCATTTTGCATTTTATTTGCCTGGGAAGACAGCTGCTGGGTAACAGTTTCTATCACACAAAGGCACTTCCTTGCTATGTTTTATAAGTAGCCTTTATTGTAGTACTGAGATCAGAACCCATGCTCCTCATTGGAGTAATGTCTTCCGAGAAGACATAGTGTGTTGAACATTTAACTCTGCCCAATTAGTTGTTTTATACTCAACAGCCTAGGATTTCCATATCTAAAAACTCTTTTTGTGCTATAACTTACTTACATATTATTTATGCAATGAATTACCCCGACCTTTTCTCCAGTAGTAACACTACTTTTTATTTCTTTTCCCTTTGATGGTATCTAGAGAACTGCGTAGGGAAGTGATAATGCTGGCGTGCAGCTTTGGCAACAAGCACTGTCACCAGCAGGCGTCCACACTTATTTCAGATTGGATTTCCAGCAACAGGAACAGGTAAGGTGAACTAAATCTTGTTTTTCTGTTATTATTTAATGGTGCTTTCAGATGTTGGTGGATGCATTTCATTTATCAAATGGAGAAAACCCAGGCAAGAAAAATACACAGTTAAACTTTGTTTCAGGCTCACAGCTTACAAAGCAGCAGCATGAGAACCAAAATGTACTCACCTCTGCAAAGTTTCAAGTTTTATGCTTTCTTCTGAATCTAGCCCCTCGTTCTGTATACATGTAAGATGGTGCTTTATTTCAAGTCTGGTAGCTCTGCTGTCTCATAAAACACAATAATTAAATTCAGTCCAAAGTCTAAGATTCTTTATAAAGGTTGTGGTATTTATTCATAAAACAACTCCAAGCAATATGTTATAAACAAAGTAGCATAACAAATGTTAATATTTAAAACTAAAAACAAAAAGGTTATAAAAAGAGACTTTTACACTTTCAGTGACCCTTGACAATGGCCTTAATCTTCTCTTATCTTAGAATTTTATAATACTCAATTTTAATAAAAAATATGAGGTTAAAATTATTCAGTAGAATTACTTTTAAGAAAAATATATTGTACTAAATGTCACATGTTAATGAAATGAATATTAAGCACTAAGAAAAACAGACCATTGGCCTTCCTACTACAAGTTTTTTAAGCCTTTTAAAGGTATCTTTAAATTTCTAAGGGTCTTTAGGGCTTGTTTGTTTTTACACCGTGAGCAACTGATGCCATTTCTCTCCAGCTTCTGGCTTCCATGATTAACTGGAGTCAGAGGGGAAAAAAGAGGAATTAGAGAGCATTGAGGGGCAATTTATACGGATGATGCTATTTCATGTACGACAATGAGCTGGTCCCCGACAGGGTGAATGGGATGACCCCATGGACACCAAATAAAGAGACTGGTTCTGTATAAACATAGAGAATTACAGGTGGTATAACTTATTTAAAGAACAAATTGGTGTTTGGCTTGTTAAGAGTCATTTAGATTTAAATTTAATATATCACTGACTTCAAATCAAAGGGTGGCTATTCTCTTCTAAAGGTCTCTGAGGGAAATCTCTCACTGCATTGTTTAGTCATTTGTCATACTCTCTCACCTTCTGTAGCACTTTCCTGTTTGCCCTTTGAGTTAATTGTTTCTGGTCTTACACTAAAGCCAAGAAGGAAAATATTTTATCACTATCATCTGTCGGTTGATTCATCATGTATTTGGAGACAGCGATTAAATCTGTCATCCGTCTTCTCTAGAACTAAAGTGTCCTCATATTTTAAACTTTTACTAATGATTGTCCTTTGTGCTAAATCTTCTGAAAACTATTCTATTAAACCTGAACACGTTATAAGAACTTTTTTCCTTATTTTTACAACACTCTTCAATTCTACTACATATAGTTCATACATATACTATGAACACAATTATTTAAAATCAATAATCCTAAATTTTACTAAGGTACATATCAAATATACATAGGAAACAAAGATGAACTATATTAATTAGAAATAATTGTCTCTATTTCTTACCTTTTATTTTCGTATTGTTAGTTTCTATTCTGCTACCCATATGTGCTTTTTTTTTTTTTTTTAGAGCTGGTAATTGTTTTCAACCCTTTCATGAGTTTCCAAGTGAACATATTTTCCTACCATTTTATTAAGATTTGTCTTACACAATAGCATAACCATAAATTCTCTAGAGAACTTCAAGCTTAATGCGAGTGCCTTCATTTTGAAAATACATTTTGAAAATATTTTTCTTAGAAAAATACTACTATTGTCATTATTAGTATTATGCATTGGGGATTGGATCTTGGGGCACTTTACCGCTGAGCTACATCCCCAGTACTTTTAAAATTTTTTATTTGGAGACAGGAGTCTTGCTAAGTTGACGTTTCTTGCTAAATTAAGAATGTGGACTGGAACCTAAAGATTCTCCTGCCTCACTTTCCCAAATCACTGGGATTACAGGCATGTGCCATGGTGCCCAGCTGGGAAATGCTTTTTAAATGATTCATTTATTTTACAAACAATTAATGAGCAATTCTCACTATCAGGTGTTCATAGTAAATTAAAGAGAAGAGATGATCTCGAACAGTTTTATATGAAGCAAGAACTAAACTCAGGATAGAGTGTAAACACAACAAAGGGAGGAATTACTGTCTTAGGGGACTCTCACTCTCAGGGGGATGAATAGGACTTTGTTAAGTAGAGAGCACTGGTTTGGTGGCAGGAATGGGTTTGTACGAATACGCAAGGTAGGCTCATGGGGATTCCAAGCAGAAAGCACTTAGGTTGCTGGTAAATTTAATAAGTATATCATTTTTTTGTTTACTTGTTAACTTGAGTAATCCATTGCTTCCATAATTTCCTTATGAATGAAAGTTTATATATAAGGTATCATGTCATTTTGGTTTTGATAGTTCTGCCACTTTTTTTTCATGGCAAAACAAATCAGTTTGGTTCAAACACTTTAAGGTTCTTTTATCATTTTCTTCCTATGTTTATATTCTTTGCTTTGTATTCTTTTGTAACTGGATGAGTATGCATGCCGAATGACAGTAACTCTGTTTACTAAGATTTGCTTAACCAAACCTATAACTTGCGCCCGCCTCACAAGTGACCTCTAGCAACAAAGGGATATGATACCCACCAAGCTACCTATGTGTGAAGATTAGAGGTTTAATCTGTATGTTATGGATGACAGTTTAATGCTTGACAATAAAACAATTATGCAATCCTATAGATAATTGTTTGACTTAAACAATTAAGTCAAAGAAGAGAATACCAAGATTTCTTTTTAAATGTGCCTATAGCAATAGGTCAGTCAACCTTTTTATTTTTTATTTTTCTGTTTATCTAACTGGAACCTTAAAAAGAATGACTTGAAAAAAATCATTTAAAAAAGCACTAGAAGGATGTAGTAATAAACTTATAAAATATTTTGGGAAATGTATATGTATGCTAGGAAATCTAAAGAAGAGTGAATTGTGGAAGTTGTGGGGGTTACAGATCTTTGAAGTGCTGTACAACTGTGCAGCATAATCTTGATACATTGGAGAGAGGGTTAAAAATCAGATGCTAGAATCTGGAAAATGGAACCATGTGAAAGGAGGTGAAAGGAGGGATAATGGAACTAACGTGCAATAAAGGCTGAGAGATGATAACAGTAGAGAGAAAAATTACAGAGTTATAGTGGATGATAAATTGAATGAGTCAACGTCTTGATCTCTGTTAAAACATTCAGCTGCTCTGGTGTATTTAATAGTAATGGTAATGTCATGCATGAAAACGGATTGAGCTTCATGCAGGTCTTGTTACGCTGCAATTTGCAGACCAACTTCAGCAGAATGCCACAGTTCAGAAAGGAGACAAAATGCCAAGTATTTGTAGAGAACAATACCAATGGGGGTGGGGGGAGCAGACAACAACAACAAAAAACAAATTACCTCTTGAAAACATGAGCTAGGAAAGAAGCTTATGAGACCTAGAAATTTTCTTCTTTAATAAAAGAAAAAAAAGAAAAGATGATTATGTTTCTGTACGTATAAAAAGCATAATAAAGGGGATAGAAAGTGGCTTCTTTCATTTGTTAATGCAAATCAACAAGACATAATAAGCCTAGGTATCACTCAATGAAATATAGGGGATATATTACTACTGAAGATGAATTAGTATTTGAAAATCTCTGCATTCAAGCATTATTCAGTTTGTACAGTTGACTATACAAATATGGCATTATGGAATGTTCTCTAAGTAAAAAAAATTAAACTGAAATTAAATGCATGTGCACAATAATGTACTATTTTTCAAATACTGTTGAAGGGTACAACAAAAACTTTAAGCCAAAACAGGGTAAAGATTTAGCATATTTAATTCAAAGATTTACTCAGTAAACAATTATGTCCTTACCCTAACTATAAATTGAAAACTAGTGTCTTGACTCTACTTTAAAAATACCCTGAAATAGCACAGTACCTTCTACACAGTAAATGTTCACTGAATTGAAAACCATTGAAAGTTCATTATAAAACTGAAAAAATTAATACCATTCTACAATAAAAATTAGAAGTAGCAAAATCTCTGTGGAGCTTTGCAGCATACATAATTCATAAGCCTCACCATTCAGGCAATTAATCATAATGTTACTAATATTATTGTCATAATCAAAGCTGTATTTATTTACTTTATTGAATGTTTATTACATTTCAGGCACTAAGTGCTTTTAGTGTTTAATCTCACCATTTTTTGTTTTCATTTTTAACAAAGGCAAATCAAAAACTTACAGAGGTTATGCACCTGGCCACAATTATATAATAGTAGAGGGTAGAGCTGGGATTCCATATCCAGCCAACCTGCACCCATCCCTAGTGCTTATGGTTCCTTAGTATACCAAATTGCCATGTATCAGTAATATATATTCTTTTTAAAAAATAGCAGAAAAATAAAAATCACCTAACATAGTTTAAGTACTCTCTGCCTCATGAGTATAAGAACATTTGTATGCACATGGGGCTACATGGCATAAGCCATTGGTTCTTATACGTGATCATATATCAGAATCATCAGGGAATCCTGTGGAGTTTGCTGGGCTCCACCCCTAGAGTTTGTGACTTAGTATAGATGTGGGCCCAAGAATTCGGATTTTTAACAAGTTCCTGCATAATGGCAATGTTGCTAGTCTGGAGACCACACTTTGTGAACCACTGATATGGCAAAGGTTACTATCTTCACAGTCTGAGACACTTGAGATCAAATTGAAGTTATTCTACTGCACAACCTTGGGAAAGACCCTTAACTTCTTCATCTGAAAAACAGCAATAAATTTATCAACCACTCAGGTTATGAGAGTTTAGTGCAAGAATGCTATGTAATACCTAACCCTTGTAGGTAATCATGAAGCAGTGATCTTTAGAGTTGCCCTGTTTGTTTTGACTACCTCTTTGTAATGGGTGGTATGCATTTTAAGTGGTAAGCGCAGCCAGCCACATTTATTGAATGCCTTCCATGTTAACCTTGCATGCCCTAATTTTGGGGGCTTATAAGGATGTGAAATATGAAATGTAATGTTATCACAGAGTCTCAGTTAGGAATAGGAGCACATTTCCCCCTCCCCTCTACTTTAAGAAATACTGCCTATCATTTTTTATTATTTTTATCTTTTATTTGCTCCAATTAGTTATACATAACAGCAGAATGCATCTCAATTCATTGTACACAAATGGAGCACAACTTTTCATTTTTCTGGTTGTACACAATGTAGTCACATTATTTGTGCAATCACACATGTGCCTAGGATATGATATCCGTCTCATTCCACTATCTTTCCTGCCCCCCTGCCCTCCCCCCTCACTCCCTTCTGCCCAGTCCAAAGTTCCCTATTCTTCCCTTGACTCCAACTCCCATTATGGATCAACATCCACATATCAGAGAGAACATTTTTCCTTTTTTTTTTGAATTGGTTTTTGTCACTTAACATGATATTCTCCAACTTCATTCATTTACTTGCAATTGCCATAATTTTATTCCCTTTTAATGCTGAGTAATATTCCATTGTGCATATATATCATAGTTCATTTATCCATTCATTTATCTAGGTTGGTTCCACAGTTTAGCTATTGTGAATTGATCTGCTATAAACGTTGATGCTGCCGCGTCACTGTAGTATGCTGATTTTAAGCCCTTTGGGTAAAGACCAAGGAGTGGGATAGCTGGGTCAAATGGTGGTTCCATTCCAAGTTTTCTAAGGAATCTCCATACTGCTTTCCAGACTGGTTGCATGGATTTGTAGTCCCACCAGCAATGAATGAATGTACTTTTTCCCCCATATCCTCTTCAGCACTTACTGTAGCTTGTATTCTTGATAATTGCCATTCTGACTGGAGTGAGATAAAATCTTAGAGTAGTTTTGATCTGCATTAAGAAATACTGCCTATTCTGGCCTATAAGTAAATATTACTTTTTCTTTCATACTCTTCTTAATCAGTTGCTATTGATGGCAAATATCCCTTCATTAGCTATAGCTCATCTTATCTCATAGTGAAAATAGGTCCAGATAAGCCATTTCCTTTGCATCTGATCTTTGTCCATGAATGTTTGCTTTCTCATCTAATAATATAAAAGTGGAGGGACAAAGTTTCTTTCTACTATGGCCTCCATGTATCACATTCAGAAACCTCATGTTTTCTTCCTCTAAAACA